>CAUYRH010047322.1:0-22545 GCA_963574655.1 Perodicticus potto
CCACATGGGCAATGGGCCACTTGGCGCCGATGTTTTGGTTTTGTCTGTGTCCTTTTGGCGTCTTTTTGCCAAAAAAAAAAAAAAAAAAAAAAAAAAAAAAAAAGAAAGAACTGGTTAGGTTCCTGGTTAGGAAAGGGTATGAACAACAACAACAAAATAGGAAAAAAAATGACACAAATGGTCAATAAATGCATGAAATATCTTTAAACATTTATAATAAGTATGTTATAAATTGGCAAGAGTATAATGAGCTGGCTCTTTGCATAGTATATTTGCTCTAATTAAGAAAAACTTCTCTGGAAAGCAATTTGGAACTAAGTTTAAAATACTCAATTAAAATTTGTTGAATGAGTACTACAGTTTTCATTTTCAGTTATTTACCTTAAGGAAATAGTGATGGGCCAGAATGCTTATTACAGAATTTTTTCTTTGCATGTTTACTATTATTTTTTAAATGTGGAGAAGTACTATGAGAAATAATAAGATACTCATTACCAAAAATTTAAAGGCAATGTTAATATTTTGTCGTATTTGTTCCATATTTTTAAACGTATAGAATTTTCATATAAAGTCTATGTCCCCTTTTTTCTCATGCTAAGTCCCATTCTAATCCATCCTAGAAGGCAGTGATCAATGTAAATTGGATATGTGTTCTTGTAAATGTTTATTTAGAGGTCATGGATACCTAGAGCTTCTCTTTATCTGTATCAGCTCTATATAATATTTTTATATTAAAAGCTACGTAAGTTTATAAATTACTATTTCTAATTATTTAAAAATGTTTTTATAATACATCTTTCATTCATTTATTTAACAAATTCTTATTCAGCATGTGCTCTGTGTGGGCACTTGTTCTAGATGCTCAGGCTGCATCAGCTAATGAAACAGAGAAAGATGCCTCTGCTCACAGAACTTACATCCTACTAGGAGGAGATACACCATATACACAAGAAATTTTTTAAAAAGTCAGATATTACTTAGAAGGTTACATGCTATAGTAAAAAGAAATCAGGGCACTGAGAGAGCTGGGGTTTCAGACTAAGCAGATTCAATTTTAAATAAGACGGTCAGGGTAGACCTCATTAAGGAGGTGATACTTAAGCAAAAATTTGAAGAAGGTGAATGAATAAGCCATGCAGAAGGAAGCCTGTTGAATGTTCCCAATGGACAGAGCAGCAGCTAAAAAGGCCCTGAGTGAGAGCATGTTTTTGGTGTAATTAATTATGCCAGAGGTTGAAATTTTTCAATTTTTTGCACAACTTTTTGATAAGCTCCTAGCATGTCAGTGTCTGCAGCAGTGACTAACTCTGTGCAACATGTGATAACAAGTACCCTCAGGAGGTAGACATGTGTGAAAAATCTGGCCTTGGAAATGACCTTGAGCAGTAAGTTGTAAATAACTCCCATGGCACTACCATTCCAATAATGGAACGTGATGCATAAGTTGGTTAGGAGCTTCAAGGCCAGTAAGAGCCAGAGATCTTGCAGGAGACAGATCACAGAGGACCTTGTAGGCTCACAAAAGGACTCAACCAGGAGGTCATCCAAGGTGGTTTTGAGCTATTGAGTAACTTGGGCAGACATAATTAAAAAAAATTGTTTTGGTTGTTCCATTGATAATAGATGGTAAAAGAGTAATTGCAGAGACAGGAAAATCACTGCATTTACTCAGGCAAAAGATGATGGTGGTTGGACCAGAGCAGTTACCTTAAGGGTGATGAGGACTAGTTAGATTTGGGGTCTATTTTTAAAGTCAAGACAATGAGATTTTTTCCAATGGATTGAATATATAAAGGAAAGAACCAAGGATAATTCCAAGGATTTTAGACTGAGTAATTGAACTAGATGGATAGAGTTGCCATCAGCTAAGTTAGAGAAGGCTATGTGTAATTCACAAGTTTTGTTCTAGTTAATTTTTCTATTACCCACCCCAATGGAAAATAATCTATCTGATAATAATTTCTGTGTTTTGTTTGATATAAGAATCTATATTTCCCCTATAAGTGAAGCCTGTGAACCTAGCATTATATACTAAGAAGTCTAGGTGTTTATCACTGATTTACAAAGACACAGCTATAATTTCTCCAATTCTCATTGATGCTCGGATCCATCTGGGAACTTTCTTTTTGTTCCATGGGTTTATTTGCTTTAATTAATTATGCTTCCTTAATCACATTCTATTATTTTACAATAAGTCTTGGCATTAGACAGGAGAAATCCTCCTTTCATCTTCATTTTCCTAATTCTTTTTACCAGCTTTTTGTGGATTATGACACTGTTCTGTGTAGTTCTTCTTTTACTTCATCATATTCGGTCTGGTTTCCTAAGCCAAAAGACATACCCAACAATTGTGTCTATTCAATAGTTAAGTTTCAAACAACTTAAAGAGGTTTTGTGTCCTAATGTTGTACTAGTCATTTGAAGAAATGACTCATCTACATTGAAAGAAAAAAGCAATATTTTTATTTCATCTTTACATATCGCAGTTACTAACGAAATATGTATATCTACTGGGCATGGTACAGCTTCTCAAAGCTTGGAATGAGAATGGACACTACCACTCTCATTTCCTGTTCCAATTTGTTTTAGTAAGGTTCTTACTTCTTATTATAGCAACTAGTGAAAACCCAAATTTGCAAATATCACATCATTGGTAGAATACAGCATGATCTGATGTTGAAACTGAGAACTTAAGCTAGCAAGTCATGTGCTGTCCAATAGACGTTTATGGGTCTTCCCTTGAAATTTTAAAGTATCCCAAGGTATGCTTTGGAGTTTATTGCATTGTCTTAAGTGGTGCCTTGGTGTACAGTTTGGGGAAAGTATCTTAGTTATTGTTGGATAGTTCCTAAGCATAAGAATTTTCCAAGTTCCACAAAAGTTCCTGATACAATTTTGATTAGAATTACTTTGAATTTGCGTTACCATGTGTATGTCTTTCAACACATGCAAAATGCATTTTTACTTTAATTTTAATCTTTGTCTATAATGTCTTTTGGTTTTGTTTTTATTTCTTATGATTTTTGTTGCTATTAAAAAATGGAATATTTTTCTTCTTTCTGTATAAATTTCCAAATGACCATTGCTATTTATTTTTATGTTGATTTTATTCTCAATCTTGGAAATGCTCTCATTAGTTTTATTACTTCGTTCATTCTTTTGGATTGTCTATGTAGACACTCATGTTTTCAAAAAAAAAAATTGGCTCTTCTTCCCCACCATATACCTTTTCCTTTCTTCCTTCTTCTTTTTCTTCTCCTTTGCTTTTTTCTATCCACTGGCTAGGATGTCCAGCATAATGAGGAAGGATAGCAGCTAATACTAGGTGATAGCCAGCATCCTTGCTTTGTTTCTGATTTCATTGCAAATGCTACCAATGTTTTTCTATTTAGTATAACACAATGCTACTGTACTTTTTCATGGATATTCATGTTAAAGAATGTTAAAGAAGTTCTTTTTTTTATTCCTTATTTGCTTATGGATATTTTGTTTGTTTTAGCATTCATAATTAAGGAATTTTGTCTAATGTTTTATTTCCTGTAAGTACTGAGATGATCATATATCTTTGACTTTATTATAAATTTAATAAGATAAATTTAATTAGTAGAGTTTTCTGACATTTAAACCATCTTTATATTCCCAAGACAAGCCTTATTTAATCTGATATATTATGCTTTTAAAAGTACATTTCTGAATCCAATTTTCTAACACTTGGATTTTTACATCTATGTTCACTAGTGAGATTGGTATATAATCTTATTTTCTCAAAACATACTTATCTGGTCTCTGGACAAAGTAAACTAATTTTATAAAATGGGTAGTGAGGCTTCTCCTCTCTTCTCGTTATGAATAAGATATAAAATTTTCTCATTTTTTTTGCATTTATTGAGTTGACTGTAATTTTTCTTTTCTAATCAGTTAGTATGGTGAATTACATTGATTGGTTTTCAAAATTGAATCAGCTCTGCATTCTCAAGATAAGCCCCACTTAGTTATGGTATAATATTACCTTTTTTGTTTATTGTGGGATGCAATTTGTTAAAATTTTGTTGAAGACTGTTGCATCTCTGTTCATGATGCAAGATTCACATACAATTTTCTTTTTATGTAATATCTGTGCCTAGTTTTCATGTCAGAGTAACGATCACCGCATAGACTAGGTTGGGAAGTTTTTTTCTCCTCTCCAATTGTTTGGAAGAGATTTGTAAAATTGACATTATTTTTTTTAAAGTATTCTTTTTTAAAGAATTCATCAGTGAAGCCATCTTAGCATGAAGTTATCTTTATGGAAAGTTTTAAATTACACATTTAGTTTTTAAAAAAAATAGATTATGTGGCTATTCAGATTGTCTGCTTCTTCTTGAATGAATTTAGGTAGTTTGTACCTTTCAAGAAATTTTTTCTTTTCATCTAAATTGTCAGATTTTTTGGCATAAACTTCTTGATATTTTCTTCTTATTATTTTAATATATGCAGTATCTATGGCCTGTCATCTTTCTCCTTTCTGATAATTGTAGTTTGTGTCTGCTGTCTTTCCTCAGTCTGGGGGAGCTTTATCAATTTTATGATCTTCTTCAGAATCAGTTTTTTGTTCCACTAAATTTTCTAATTTCTCTGATTTTCAAGTCAATATCTAATTGCTCTTGTATTAAAAAAAGATAAAGTACATGAAAAACAATTATCTCTAGAATATTGGTAGCACTCAATGAATGGTTACTTTTAATGTTATTTTATAATTAATGTATGTACTTTGCTCATTTCTGTAGTAAATTTGTGCGTGAATTTCATTTCTTCTTTGGTCTATTGTTTCTGGAAATGTTATAGTGCCTTCTCCTGGTCACATATTAGTAGTTTGAGTTTTCATTTCATACGGTTACCATAAATCAATTTTCAGAAATAGGAGGCAGCTAGGCCATGTCCCATCAAACAGATAGCTCTGTTTTCTCTGAATCCCTTGGCAGCAACTTAGTATCAGCTATAGCTTTTGGTAGGGCTTGTATATCTTTGTACATCCTATTCACAGATGGTGGATGCCATCTCAGTTTTTCACATAAGGAAATTTTATCTTAGCGCAACTTCTTGGTGGGTTGGCGTGGGGGCAGTAATGGAGGTGAGAACCATTTACTTATCCTGTGCCGTGAATGGCATCTTCAGGAGTTGGGCAGCATACTGCTTGTCCAACCTCATACAGTACTCACACCTGTTCTCATCTTCCATACTTGCCCTGAGCATGTCTAATTCTTGGATCCTTCTGCTTGTTTTGTTTCTGGTTCCAGTGATAATATTTCCACTATTTATGGCTCGCAAAGTTCATTGTGTTATTTTTAAGCATGCCTGTCTTTTGACATATTTTTCATCAATTATCTACTATGATGTGTATCTGGAATGCAAGGGTGGGGTAAAGTGGTTTATTTGGGAGCTCACAGTCCCAATGTGAGTGAAGGTCAATGTTAATTTTAATAGTAAATTTTTTTGAAACAACCCAAATACCAAGCATAGGGAGATGGCTAACTACATCACAGTACTTTCATAGTAAGGAAGTTTATGCAGCCAGCCTTTTAAAATTTTGAAATAATTTTAATGACATTGAGAGTACTCATGTTATAAAGTTAACTGAAACGATAAGGTTTTTAAACTCACATTCCACAATCTCAACTAAGTAAAAATAGGCATATAAACAGACTGGAAGGAACTAATGTCAAATAATACCTGTTCTCCAAATGGTGTTAACTATGGGTGGTTAAATTGTTAAATAAATACTTGTGTAAACTTTGATTTTTGAATAATGAGTAGGTAATACTTTGGTAAGCAGAAAGACGTGAGTAATATAATAACGGTAAAAGTCTACTCTTTGCTTTGGGTCTGTCTTGGAAGAAGCATATCTCTGTGTTCCTCCCTTTCTGTACCCAAATCTGGGGACTTGTACACTTAAAAGATGTTATGAGTCAGATGGGATAGTGCGTGGGCTCCTTAGGACTTTCAGGAGCGTGATGATGGCCCACATTGGTCTGCCTCTTTGTTACCACTCTTTGTGCATGTATAAACCTCACAATCAGCCGATTGTCGTCTTCTGTATCAAGGGATCCTGATGGCTATTACGTCATCCCAAACACTACATGACAAGGCACATATAATCCCGCGCTGGCACATATTATTATACCATGTGGGTCCAGGAGTTGCTGCATACAGTAGGTGTTAATACATCTCTCATGAAATCATCCTCACTTGCATACAGTTCTGCCTCTGCCCAGCCTGAAGGAAGCATAAAACATAAAAAATAAGTGGTTTGATAAGCTGGTAGGATTCTGTGTGATTCTTTTTCCTAATTTAAAAAATTCTGTTAGGGCTATTGTAATGATTTTTTTTCAATAAAATGTTAATAAAATATATCATAAATTCTTTAATTCCTTTGATTTCTCTGTGGTTGGGATTGTGGTCCATTGTTCTTATTCCTAGAGAACTAGGTTCAAATACTGGTCCCTGCTGCTCAAGTGTGGCCCTAGTAAGCCATTTTACCTTTCAGGGTCTCATGTCCCCAGTAAATAGCAAGAAGTACACTGGCTTTGAAGGGTTGATGTGAGGCTCAGTCAAGGTCACCTACATTAAATGCTTTGTGCATGGCAGTTACTAAATGAGAAAGCTCTTCTTCCTCTCTCCCCCATTATAATAAATGCAGGCGGGTTTAGAAAAAGTTCGTTTTGGGTTTCTGCAGTGGGAGAGGAGTGGGGAGGTTTAGGGAGGAGGTCTTTGCATCATAAAGGACCTGAATCCAGAGTGGTTTTATTTAAAAGAGCAGGCGATCTTCACGTGGGTGTTGTCTCTTATGAGACATGTACCTTAGAGAATTCAAGAACTTGGGCTATTCCAAGAGAATTACCTTGGGATTATCCAGGACACCTTTTTCATGTCTCAGACACCTCTACCTCTTTCTTTCATCTCAGGGCCCAGGAGAAAGGAGTTTGATTGGACTTATCACCATTTCTAAGAACACCTCTTGAGAGTCATTTGAGGAATTCCCTCAACCAAGAGCATCTCAAAGGAGCTGGAAGACCCTAGGCCACTTTGAACCTCAGGTACATGTCCTAACCCGGAATGTTAGCTTTTGAATGGAAAAGCGGTTGCTCTGGGTGAGATTGTCAAAGGGGGTCTCCATGTGAGTTGGTGGTTTTGTAGCTCAGCTCATCACCATAGCAGAGAATAGCACAATGACAAATCAAACAGTGAGTTCCTTTGCTGTGTTAAACATTATCTGCATTAATTATAAAAATGATAAAATATAACACAAATAAAATAATATCTAGTACCAAGATCCTATTATGTGCAGATACTCTGCTATATACTTCTTCCACCTTACATCTAACCCTAGTCACACCCTGCAACATAGGAATTATGGTTTCCATTTATGATAAAGAAACTGAGGTTCACAGAGGTCAGAGGACTTTTGAGAGGTCACTTGATAGAGAAACCTGGTCTAATGTAGGCCTATTTTAAATCCTGTACTTTTTAGAAAATAAATTTAACTGCCTTTCAATAAACATGGTTTGATGGGAAAGAAGTATGGGCAGTTGCTAACATTGAGAGCCAAGATAGGGGGAGAAAAGCCAATTTCCCTGGGCTGATGTTTGAGTTAAAATGTTCTTGCTAGTATGAGCCCCAGTTAAACTGGAACCAATTAGAGTCAAGTGTAATGAAAAATAAATACAGCTGAGCCGCTAGGCGAGCTGCTGTGGCGTAGCATCTGTCAGCACTTCTATTATACATGGGGTTTTTTCAAGGAATTATAAGGGCTGTAAAAATGTGTGCTATGGTGGAACTTGGCAGAAAAAAAGTTTCCATTTAAAGAGCTTTTCAAGTATATTTTCTAAAAGGTTTTTTAAAAATTAGGTTTAAAAGTTTAGTCATGAAGTTAGCAACCATTGAAGCTGCGGAGTGACAAAGACCTTGGGCACCAGGACAAATGCCTCCATGGGGGTCCCTGTGCCCTACTCCGGGGCTTCTATGGGGGTCTTTCTTCCCCACAATATTCTTGTTGGTCTCCACAGTGGTTTCAAGAGCAGCATAAGGTGTCATGTTCCAGGGGAGCAGAGAGGGAGGTGCAAGGGCCCCGCAGAGACCGCAGGTGCTGATGCTGGGAGACATCACATCCCATGCCCCGAGACGCCCCTCTGAAAACCCAGACCTTGCCAGATTCCCGGGGATAGTCTCTGGCTGGAGGCTTCTGACTATCCTGATGAGGGACTTTGAAAGTGAGTGAACGAGGTTGGAGCTGTGAAGGTCGGGGCCGGGGAGGTTTTAGAGAAGGTAGAGGCTACCGAGTCTGGGGACAGAAAGTCTTGATCTGGTTTTAATTAATTAACTAATTAGTTAATTTTTTTTTCTGAGAAAAACCCTAGACTTAAAGACAGAAAATCATGGTGTGGTTAGTGAATACTTTAAAAGAACTAAGAGGGGAATGGGAATGCTCCTAGCACAGGAAAGGTTAAATGCCTGAGGTGATGAACACCCCAATTTCCCTGATTTGAGTAATTCATGTTGCATGTCTGTGTCAAAACAATACATGTACCCTATAAACAGACACGACTGTTATGGACCTGGAATACTTTTAAGAAAAGAAGTGAGAAAGGAGAAAGTATGCGTTAATAAATGTTCAATTTTCTCAAAAAAGAAAAAAAGGAAAAAAGAAAACCCTGGCGTGAACTCTAGCTCTGCTGCTATCCTGTCATCTGTGCACGCTGCCTGGTCCCTTTGGGCTTCCGTTCAGGTAATTCTGAATGGAAATGATAATCTTTAAGCAAATCACAGGTTGCGGTCTAGGCGAAGAATGTGCGTAGGAGTACTCTGTATGCTTCAAAGAGAGATGCAGGTAGAATAAGTGAGAATCACGGGGAAGCACGTACAGACCTTTTCCCAAGGGCCCTCTCCTAACAGCCAGGGCTGCAGCAGAGAGAATAGACGGGACGTGCTGTCTGCACAAAGACACCCTGACGGCCGAGGGCAGAGTTAGACCAAAGGATGTACTAACAACACTCACATTTAAGGCAAAGGGGTAAAGCTAGGACTCAGTAGGCTTTGAGCAAGCAGCCCACTTCACCAGGAATGTCCCAAGGAAAGAGCGAAGGCTGCATTGTATCCCAGGAGCCTCACTTATCCAGAATTTCCTCATTGCCCTTCAGGATTATGATACACGGTCTTGACATTTCTTGTCCTAAATTCACAGTCAACACCACAGTCAGCATTCAGACCACATTTCTGCATAAGCCAGACCAGGACAGGTGCATAGCCATGGAAGTAGAAACTCTCAGACATGACTCTGCATAGGACTCCCTCCTACAGAGGCTCCTGTGCTCCTCATAATGATCCTGACTCTGGAGTCAGCAGCTCCTAAATTGAAACTTTTAACTCCTTACCTGGAAGTAGACCACACGTACACACTTCGAGTAACAGTGAATTAGGGCTTCTCTGAAATGGCTATGTGGACCCAAATTGTCAGAGATGGAGCAACTTCCTCCTTAGGTGCTGAGAAAACACTGCAGAGGGAGGAGGCTGGTGCTCACAGCTTCGACCTAGGCTGCCTCATTTCATCCTTATGGTGCGTCTGGATCCTTCCCCCGATGTGTTCCAACTAGCATCAACCTACCTCTCCGCCCTGACCCCTGGGTAGCTAAGGAAATAACAATCTCAACACATCTGGAGCCACGGCTCAGGCATGTCCTTCATTATCAGCCGGACCCCACAGCCACCTGCCTGCCAAACATTCGTTCTTGAGACTTCTTCTCCCCCTCCCCAGGAGACCTTTAACAGGAGCCTTCTCCTCCAGCTCCTCATCCTCCTCCAGTCTTTCATTCTCAAAAAAATCCCTGTTCTTCCTTCATTAAGAATTCCTCTTAGCAAAGTATCTCAAGCATGGAAGAAAAAGTATCCAATGTACTCAGCCCAACTATGAAACTAATTTATAGCTTTCATATGAAAGCTATAACCCAATTATAGCACAAGAATATGGAAAGAGGGTAATTGATGGGGGACCACACCTTCGGTGCATCTTAGAGGGGTACAGGTGAAACTTACTAAATGTAGAATATAAATGTCTTAACACAATAACTAGGAAAATGCCATGAAGGCTATGTTAACCAGTTTGATGAAAATATTTCAAATTGTATATAAAACCAGCACATTGTACTCATGATTGCATTAATGTACACAGCTATGATTTAATAAAAAATAATAATAATAAATAAAAAATTAAAAAAAAAAGAAATTTGCCATGATCTCCTTGAACTTCCCATCCATTAGCCGCAAATCCACCTATGTCCATCCCACTCTGATTCCTCTACTCCTGTCTCTGGGAACAAGGCCCATTTTCTCCTGCTGAGATGAGCGCAGCTTCTCATCCAACGTCTTTGACTTGAGTTTCCCACGAAATCAGGTTTATTAATTTCCCAACACAACGGCCCCTTCCTGCCTCTTAAACCTCCTTTCTGTTCTTCTCCTCTCAGATTAGAGACACATTTCGGCCTCTTCTGTCCCACAACCCAACTTCTTTCCACACCACGTCCATTTTTGCCACTCTGCAGTCTGCAGTCTCTCTTCTTTCTTTCTCCTCCCCGCTTCTTGAAAGGCTGTTCTTTCCTGTCTCTATTCCCTGCCCAGCCATTTCAGTCTGGCTTCTGGTCACTCTCCCCTAGTGAAATTTAGTTTGCTAAGGTTACCATGACATGCTTTTGGCCAAATTCAATGAGTATCTTTCAGGCTTTTTTCCATCAGCAAATAGGGATCTTAATACATATCTCATAAGGCTATTCTAAGGATCAGTGTAAAGAAAGTGCTTGGCACAAGGGCCTGCCACAGAATAAGCATGCAGCAAATTGTCCCTCTTCCTTCCTCCCGTCACTGTTATTATGGTTGCTGCTGGCAGTATTTCAGAGTCCTCCTGAGGTATTTGACACCATCAATCACTCCTCTCTTTGGGGTTTCATGACGTCTCTGTTTCAGTGCCCACATCCTCAGACAACCTCCCAACCCACAGGATTCCATTGCCCCGTGATCAGTGTCCCGGAAGTCTCTCTCTGGCCTTTTCCTTGTTTTCCCCTTCCTGCTTTCCGAGGGTGCTCAGCTGCCTTCTCATGCCCGGGGTGCGGTCTGTGTACTGGTATATTTTGTTTTCCCTCATTCAGACCCACACCTGAACCGTGCATCCAGTCTGCCAGAGGTTTCTTCCTATTCCAGAGGACCTGCCACATAGAAGATGCTCAAAAACTTGTGTACATATATGTGTGTGCAAGTATTTGTGTGCTTGTGTATGTACCTGTGTGCAAATGTGTGTGCTTGTGTATGTACTTGTGGGCGCACACATACGTGTGCGTATATGTGTGCACTTGTGCACTCTATGCATCAGTCTGTGAACGTGTGTGTGCACATATGTGTGTGCTCGTCTATGCTGTAGGAGACTGAGCACCAGGCTTATGGGAACGGTTGCCTGTTCTTTAGGGAGACTCTGGGAGTGGGACGATCTCCTGGCCGGCGTGGAGATGCTTTGCAGCCTAGAGACAAGCCCTCAAGCAACTGAGCGCTCAACGAGATAAGAGCGGTTGCCTGTTGGTAAGCAGGTGTTGGACTTTGAACATTTGTGGTGCATCAGGGTGGGAGTCGAGCCCGAGGGGAAAGCGCACAGAGTGATCATCAAGCACGTGGTCCTTGTACTTACGGCTCCATACACCTGTTGTATAACGTCTCAATAAAAAGCCATGGCGGTTACTCAAGGCTCTCCTGCACTTGTGGGGAGCCTCACCTCTTGCAAGCTGGAACTTTCAATCCGTGTACCGGCTGTTTCCTCCTCACGGTGTCAGTGTGACATAGCGGCACTGGCATTATGCCCCTGTGTGTGAACATGTGTGTGTGCGTGTATGTGTGTGCACCCATGGGTGCACATGTGTGTATGTGTGTGCTTTAGTGTACTCACATGTGTGCATGTGTATATGTGTGCTTGTATGTGCAACCATGGGTGCACGTGTGTATGTGTGCTTGTGTATGCACCCATGGGCACACATGTCTGTGTGCATGTATGTGTGCATGTATATGCACCTAGGGGCACACATATGTACGTGTGTGTATGTGTGTGCTTCTGTGTGCACATGTCTGTGTGCGCTCATGCACAAGTGTGCATGCGTGTGTGTGTGTGTGCATGCTTGTGTATGCACCTGTGGACACACGTATGTGTGTGTGCACATATGTGCGTGTGTGTATGTGTGTGTGGCAGCTGGAGGCTCTACTGCCTCCTGTTGGAAATGGAGCACATTTGGCAAGGAGGGGCCTTGTGCACAACTGGTAGCCACCGATAGAGAAGGGGGAGAATGAAGGTGAGGTTAGCTGAGGAGGAGCCTGAGCCAGAGCCAGGCAGAGGTGGTTAAGGAAATCTTCAAAATGATGTAGAGGGTCTCAGGTCTTATCCAGAAGAAATTACCACAGAGGAAAAAATAGAATCGTAAAACCTGAGAAACTAAAGGTTCCAAGTTCACATCACAATGCTAATTTCTTATGTGCTTAGCTTTCAACTTTCCATAAATATGGGCAGAATTGTTGGCACGTGAAAATGCCACATCCCCAAACCTGACGTAGGACAAAAATAGAAGTGTTTGAATTCTGGATTTAGACAAATCTTGGCTCCTCTTGCTAACTGTATGCCTTTGGTCAATTTATTTAACTTTTCTAAGCCTCATCTGTAACAGAGGGGTAAACCTTTCCCCAAAGACTTAGCCATTCATTCACTAGACTTTTACTGAGAGCCTAGTAAGTCCCTGGCTTCAAGTGAGGTTCTAAACCTCCAAGGTGACTCCGATGTGTCCTTACCCTTGAGGGCCATGGAGAACAGAAGAGGAAACTGGCACGCACACAGGGGACAGGTGCCAGATCGCCTCTGAGGAGTGTGGAAGAAGAAGTGGTTATGCTTCAAGGTTACGCCTTGTTTTCTGGCTTCAGAACCAGGAAGGTGACGGGCCCGATCTTGGAGAGGAGGACGCAGGAGACGAGGCAGGCCCACGTGGGGAGAAGGTAGCTCTATTCTCATCAGTCGGGATGTGAGATGTTTGCAGGGTGGTCTGCGTGGAAATGCCAGAAGGCCAGCGGGATAGGCATCTTTCTGGACACCAGGAGAAGCTCTGGGGTTAGAAACACATATTTGGAGTCCTCAGACAAGCACAGTCAGTGAGACTCAGAATAGGGATGATCCTTGGCAGAGTATATAAAAAAAGGGCAGACGTCTAAGTCAGGGCGAAGGAAGAGGAGTCCTGGCAGGGCAGTCACATATGTAGAAGGAAGAACTGAAGAGCCTGGAAGTCAGAGCCTGGGAGCAGGGCTGGGCCCTTATTTCTGAGCACTGCAGGATTCAAGGAAGACGAGGGTGGCCTGGCAGCAAAGTTCTTGGCGACTCCAGCAGAAGCAGTTTCAAAGTAATAAAGCTGGAAGGTCTGGCCCCAGAAAAGAGAATCCCTGCCTCTCTGGTAGGACCCAAGGAAGATAAGATGGAAGGGAGATGTAGGCGAGCTGGCAGGTGATCTGTGAAGATGTCGGCAGGGCTCCTTTCTGGGGGATTCTAACTTATGATGACACCGTGGTGGACATTTGCTCTCAGTCAGGGCCAGCTCGTGTGGTGGGAGACCTGGGAGAGGCAGGGGCACTTGCTGTGGGCTGAGGATGGGGAGTGTGCCGGGTGCGGGGAGATGCCAAGGTTCGGACTCAGTTTGTGGCGGGGCAACCCATGCACCCACACTTTTCTGCATAAACGCATTGCATTCTGGGTGTGGACATACAAGAAACTGGCTGGCTGGCCAGATCCAGGGCTTTAATGTTTCCAGATGATGTTAAAGAAAGAACAGCAGAAGTCAGGACAAGCTGGTGGACCTGGGGAAAGAAAAGCGACTGGGAGATGTGTGGGCTCAGCGAAGTCGAATTTGTGGACTGGCAAGGAAGCAGTGGGAAGCAGTGAGGCAAAGCAAGAAGAATCTGGGAGCTGTGGTCCAAGACAGGTGTGTCCCAGGCACTCGGAGCTGCAGCAGCTTCTGGTAACAAGGTGAAGTCAGGGGATGGTGAGGAAGGAAGTGGAGGGGCCTGTGTAGCTGGCGTCACTCAGGGTCCCCGCTGCCCTCGAGGTGGGGAGAATCCTGGGACCGGAGAGTCTAGGTCTCTGGTGGAGAGACTTTTAGGGAAACTGAATGGCTGGTTTGGGAGAATGGACATTTATCCCCCAAGAATGGGGAAGAAGGGGAGCATGAATGTACACGTGCACACCAGGGACCCGCCCTCAATCCTCTGGTGACTTGGAATGTGCCACTCTTATCAGGTTTCTTACAGTGCTCTGTGGAGCCAGATTCTCCCAGGAGACCCTGGAGCCCACCCATCACCTGCTATCCAGGGACGTCTCGGGAGGACAGCAATTCACCCACCAGCAGAGCCCTCCACACAGGCCTAGCCACAAGATTGGGGACCCATGATCCCTGGGCCTGCAGGACAGAGTGGCTCCCATCGCTGGCTGAAGGCTAATTCTTGGCCTTCTTTGTTTTGACACAGAATGGCACAGTCCTTGAAAAATGTTTCCACACTTGTTCCTGGGCAAACAGCAGAAGCAGAAAAGAAGACAGAACAGTTCAAGGCCTTCAAAGGGAGTCTTGGCTCCTGGCCCCACCCAAAAGGTCCACGCACAGGTGTGGCGTTTCTGTGTGCAGGACCCAGGCTGAGCCTGCCACATGGGTGGAGGCTGACTAGCTGCCTCGGTGGCTCACAAATGGAGCTTGGTTTAAAGTTCAAGTCACAACTGGATGAGGACTATTTGTCTCTGACCAACACTCGTAACAAAAAAAGGTTGCACTTTTTTCTGAAAGGCAGCAAATGTGGACAAATATTAGCTCTTGGAAATAAAGGGGGAAGTTATTCATTCACTCAGCAGCATTTTGCAAGCCATCAATCTTCTGGGGATTTCTACTGCTTTAATCATCAAGGTTGTTTATTTGGAGCAATTTCTGAGAGAATAAAAGTACCTTTGGCCTTTATCTGCTGTCATCAAAGCGTCCATTAGGGGACGGCTCAAGGGATTATTCCGAGAGGGTTTCTGAAAGGCCCAGGAATCCTGCTTGTTCTTCTCCCCGGTGTGGCAGTCTGGTTTAAACTGTAATCTGAAAGGTTGAGTTTATTGTCAGGTGTGTACCATTTGGACAGGATTTTGTTCAAGGCAAACCTACAGATAAAAGCCTTGTAAGTGGCCTGGAACAAAGGCCCGCCTGTCTGGAGAGGTTGTGTGGCTTCTGATGGCCTCTGTGCCCCGGTGTCTTGCAATGGTATGGCGGAGACCTCTGCAGCCTGTACGACAGCAGGGTGTCGTGGTGTCATCCTCTTGGGGGAGGGGCTGTAGACGGGGGCAGGTAGGGAACCAAGTGTCCCCTCTGCCGCAAGGTGAAGGTTTTCTCTGTCTGTCTGGGGAGCTGGAAGTGGAGTGAGAAAGAGTTCAAAGTACGTGGACCCTGTGGTTAAACGTGTGCCCCACACAGCACACACATGCACCACACATGTGCACACCCCACACACACCACAGAGGCACACACACGTGCAAGTACACACCACATGGGCATGAACCTCACACATCGCCCAAGGGCACACACTCACACGCGTGCACGCCCACCACACAGGCACAAACCACACACACGCATAACGTGCATGCACACAGTACGTAGGCATATACAGAGATGCACGCACCTCACCCAAGGGCACACATGCTTACATGTGCACACCCGCCACACAGGCACACACTCAGGCGTGTGCATACACACAGCACACAGGCGCACACGTGCACACACCTTCGTGTGCATATACCACATAGGCATGCACACACACAAACACACACCATACAGGGACTACACACACGTCTACACACACCACACAGGCACACACACACACACTCATTGCTCTGTGCCCCCAGGAGGGCCTCTGCCTCAGGCCATCTTACCCCCAGCTCCACCCCGATGCCCACCTCTGTCCTTTGCCATCCTGAGCCCTCCACACTTCTTCCGGTGCAAACCTCACTTGCCCAGATCTTAGACAAGCCCCCACCTGAGCCCTTGGAATAACAATAGGCGTCCTTTTCTGGGGGTTCTAGGGGGCTAGGGCTGGGAAGCATTTGCTCATGGCGAACACTCGGTAGCCTCCCTGTTTCCCAGCCTGGCTGTGTGAGGACAGCGCCGAGCAGGGACAACCCCTCCCTGCACCCTGCTGTGTTGGCTGGTGCTCATGCTCACAGCCAGCCGGACCAGCAGGTGTCTGCTCAGGAGTCCTCACCACGCACGCACACACCCACACACATATACACACCACTTACCCCACACGCACACCATGCCATACACATGTAGAGACACTCTACACCACACATGTCCATATAACTGCGACATCTGTGTATCTGTGTAGATCGTGGAGACATATACATACCCTAGAAACATGCACACACACCACACCAGGGCATAGGGACATCTGCACACACGCCACGACACGCACAACAGAGGTACACGTGCAGAGAAACGTCTGCATACCATAAACCTCAGAGACAGCTGTGTATCTGCGTGTGTACACGTGTGAGTGCATACACACACATGCACGCACACAGAGACATGCACACACACTCCTCTTACACAGGGACATCAGCACACACGCCCTAGGAATGCACATACACAGAGATGTCTCTGTGCACACAGGCCTCAGAGACACCTGTATATCTGCCTGTCCACACCACAGAGACACACACAACTCACAGGGCATCTACACACACACATGCACACAGCAGGCCACACACACACACAGAGGTGTCGACACACATGGGCTGCAGAGACATCTGTACCCTCGCCTGCACACACCTGACGGAGGCATCTCCACACACACTCATCTGTTAGAAGGAGAGGCCCCCCCACAGTGTGCGTGAACCTGGACAAAGGCAGGCACCACCAGATAGACGCGCCACCTTCACGGGCCACATACGGCCAGTACCACCTCCCAGGGGCTTGTCAGAGGCACGGCTGGACAGACCCAGCCCTGGGAGGGAGAAGGGCAGATCCACCAGGAAAGGTGGACAGTATCAGCAGGAAGAAATCTCCTGGGCCTGGAGCCCATGGGACCCCAGAGCAGCAGGGCCCACAGATCAGAAGAAGCAAGGTATGAGGACATGTAGACCAGGTCACCCTTTATTTGGGCCCCATCACTGACTCTCTGTAGCCTTGAGCCAGACTTGCCATGTACTGAGCCTCAGGTGCCCCATCTTTAAAATGGAGCTAACGTGAAAAGCAGACACAGGTAAACAGAAGCAGACATGCTGACGAAGATCAGAGCTGATAACTCACTCTTATCCACGTGGATATTTTATTGATTTAGCTTTTTACTGGTGGGAAAACCATCCTTTACTGAATATCTGAAATCATCTGAAAATTAGGTAATAGAGCGTGGGCTGCTAAGGAAGAGTAAGAGAAGCACGTGGCATATTCCGAGCTGCTGAGGTCCAGATTAAAACCACCTCCGTGCTTTCCTTGGCATCTTTGTGGCTACTTTGCTGGCCACTTCTCAGAGGTGGTGGCATACACCCCAGGGCCTGCCCTCCTGTTTTCTGCACTGCCCTGCCTCTTCTCAACTGTGTTTTCAGGATAATCTCCTTTCATTTTTCAGATCCTTTAAGGTCCCTGAGTAAGGGATTGAGATGAAGGGGGAAGAAGAGGGGATATGGTTTGAGAGAGGTTTGAGTGGGGTCTGGCCAGCCTGTGGGGCTGTGGGCTGAGTGCCCAGTGGTGCTGGCAGCTGGCAAGGGGCCTGGCCCACCTGCCTCTGCTCTCCTACTCCTGGGTCTATAGCATTGCCTCTGCCCTCACTGTGTTCTACTTAGTGCCTAGAATGATCCTGGTGCAATTTAAGTAGCTAATCCTTATCTGCTGGAAAAATAAAATAAAATAGACAAACTGTCTAGAAACTGTAATGGATCTTACAAGCCTCAAACCATCAATCCTTTTTGTGTGAAGACTTACCTGGCTCCACTGGTGTCCCCAGGGTCCCCACTATGTGCCTATGACTGGGGCATCACTCTGCCATCATGCAGATGGTGTGGACGCTGAATGATATACAGATACGTGAGTGTGCATTACCCCCTGGGCTCTGAGCACTTGCATCACCAGCTCAGCGTAGTTCAGTGCCTCAGAAGATGTGTGCAGGAAATGTTAGCAGAATTATTTAACTGAATGCATTTAACTAAATTGCATTTTCTGATTCTGTCACTGGCTGGAAATTCTGGGGATGAAGGAAGCACCACCAGAAAGGCAGAGTTAACGTTCTATGTCCTGGGATAGACTTGCAAGGAAATCCTTATGAAGTTCCAAGGAAGAGCGATGACATCCCCTCTGGAACATGCATATGGCTTCTGACAGAAGTTGTCCTTGGGTTGGATTGGGCAGAGTGGACGGGTATCTCGCTCTCTACCTGCCACCCGGAAGACCGTGGCTATTCTGATTTTGATTTTCAGACCTAATCATTGCCTCATGCAGTGTTCCAGAGACTGAGACGGGCCTCATGAATTTGCTCGGGCTCACCTGGTTTTCCCTGGGCAAATGGCTTTAGTTCAACGTGGACTGGATGCTGCCTCTTAGGAACACTGTATCCCTAATTTGAGTGGGAAGCTGCCTCTTGGAAGCCCACCCTTCACTCGGCACACGGCACCATTGCAGTGCCCCTCGTGCTGTGCTAGCAACTGTTTGCTAATGTGTCTGTCTCCCTCTGTGGACATCTGCCATCATCCTCATTTCTTTTCATGTCTGGCACACAGTAGGCAGTTGGTCTCCTGAAAGTATTTCCCGAAGGGCTTAGGAGGGAACAAGACAGTAGAGCTATATAGAGGCTCACAGCTCAGAGGTCCTTAGATGGATGGGGACAGTTTTAGGCAGCCAGCGCCTCACCTCCCAGCTGTTTTCTGTACAAGGGGATGAGGCCTCTAAGCTGAAGTTGACTGGGGAAGCAAGGTTCAGAAAACAGCCTTTCGTGTCCAGATGTGCACACCTATCAACAACAGAGACAGTTTTCTTATTCTGGTGAAAACTGAAAGCAGATATTTGAAAACAGAGCTTTGTCTTATAATAAAATATAACCTCTTGGAAAAGGTGATCTAATTGAATTTTTGTTATTTAAATCATTAAGTGTCTTTTAAAAAGAAAATATATTACCTCCATGAGAAGATTCAATTATTACCTTTTATTTTCTTCCGACCTCATTCTCATGCTTTCCTGGAAAGATTACTCCCTACATGACCATAGTCAGCAATTTTTTGAGCGTAGTGTGTGCATTTGTCTAATTCAGCCGGGAAAGGGGATCGAGCCTCTGCCACAGTCATTCCCATAAAAGATGATCGCAGGGACAGAGACCAGGTATTTACAAGGCAGCGTGGACACAACGGCCAATATTTTGCACAACCAGTTTCTGATGAGGTAGGTGGAGGGAGTACAGTGTGAGAGGGACAAAAAGATCTTGGTGTTAGACAGACTGAGGTTCAAACCTTGGCTGCCTGTTAGACCAGCTGTTTACTTCTCCAAACTTTTCTGAGCCCATTTCATAACCTGACAAATGGGACTTCTTGTATCTGAAAGGGTCTAATTGTGGCGAGGCTTAAAGAGACAGTGTCCGTAATGCACATAGCTCTCTAATTGGCATATAGCAGATGTTGGATAGTAGCTGTTATTATTATGATAATTATTATTATCAGGTGAGCAGTACGTCTCAGAAGTTTATATGACATTTGGTTCCCAGGACTTACAGGAAATGTAAATATCCTAATAGGAGTGCAAGAATTACTTTATCCATTTTATCTCAATTATAATCACTGTAGACTTTTATTGTTTTTCTTGAAAGGATTTTAAAAGCACATTATAATGATATATTATGCCAATTTTTAAAATAAATACAACCAATAGGACCAAGTTTCACAGTTTAAACCAAATGGAACTTTTCAGGTTCTAATTAGACATAAGGTCTTTATTTCTGTATAGAGAGGTGCAGGTGTTATATGTACAGTATATAATATACATCTATATGTAAATACATATAAGACAAGTATTTATTACCTCATAAGCATACTAGCAACCATGATATTAGATCTATCTAATGCAGCTGTTCTCAACCTGTGGGTCGCGACCCACAGGAACTGTATTAAAGGGCTGCGGCATTAGGAAGGTTGAGAACCACTGACTAATGGTTCAATTTACTGTGCAATGACAATCGGATTTAACATAATACAAAATCATACATAGGGACATAAATATGCACAGTATATCTTTACATAGGGACATTAATAAATATGAGCAGTATATGTGATTTTTATATGTGATTGTAAAAACATTAACATGTGAAATGCCATGAAGGCTATGTTAAACAGTTTGATGAAAATATTTCTGATTGTATATGAAACCAGCACATTGTACCCCTTGATTGCACTAATGTACTCAGCTATGATTTAATAAGAAAAAAAATTAACATGTGTTTATTCCAGGCATCCGATTATTTTTAGATGCCCTGTCTTGGCAGAGCCCTCTGAGATGACTTAGACTAAACTCTTGCTCACCATTTGTACTTGCTGGGGACCTCGCACACCAGTGACACAAAGCCCCACATTACCATGACTGAAGACTTCAGAGGGTCGGAGGCCTGAACCGGCTCACACATATTTGATCCCAGAAAGGCTATGGTTTGTCAGCACACAATCAGGGTCCATAACACCTAGGTGGAGGACCGAGGACCATTTGAGCCCATGGGACAGCTTTGTGCCAGAAACCAGCAATCTGCTTAGGGAAGCTGGGAAGCTGCTTCATTTATCGACTTAAAATCTCTCTTTCTGTAATTCTTGGCCATTTCCTTTTCTTTTTCTCCTCAGGGAGACTAGAAGAGCAGGTCATGACCTTTCTTATACTCAGGCTCGGCCCAGCAGGAGCCATAAAGATAACCAGCAGTTCTTCAAAGCGGGTGGGATCCCTGGCAGCTGTGCAGAGGATTTTCCCAGCACTTACAGGGGAAAGGTCTGGGGAAGCTGGTGCTTATCTAGCTGGGGCCTCTGCAAGGGCTGGATGGGGTGAGACTTGGCAAGGGCAGTGCTTTGGGGGATAATAAGGCCCTTCAGGGAGACACCTCTGCTGGGAGCAAGGAGGGGTGGGGGCACAGCAAGGACACACATCTTCAGAGCTGCTTTTGGGAAAGGAAGTTGGCCTGAAGAGAGCCTGTTTCAGTGGCTTTAGGAAGTTTTCTAAAGTTCACTTTTGGTTCGGAAAGAGAGGGGCTGGGCTGGAGGATTGAATCTAATCTATCTGTAAGAACTCATTGAAGAAATTTCAGCTCAATGGTATTTAAGATAACATACTACCGAGTTTATATACACACAAACATACATGTATATACATCTAACATATGTAAACTACAGAGTTATGTATCGAGTACCTTGTATGTGTTAGACATTTTACTACCTCTTTGAATACTTGGAACCCCCAGCAGATATCAAACCCATTTTAGAGATGTGGGAACTAAGGATTTGAGAGCTTAACTAGTAGACCAAGTGCAAAGCTAGGTTTTAAATCTGTGTCTCCTGATTACTATTTCCCCCATTGCTACCATAGTGATGGGTAAAAATACGATAGAGAGCTTGAGTCTAAAATTAAGGACCACAGCCACATTGCTGCTAATGCTGTCCTGAACTATTTGCTTTAAATGGACCCGATACCAAATTATGAAGATGTATATGTTTTGTGTGGAGACAAGAAGACTTCGAGAAGGGTATGGTTGATCACGAAAGCCCACCTAATTCCACTTGCTAATAGTTAGCCTTCTTCATATTCCAGTGCTTATTGTAATCATAATAATATAATGATCTACTGACCACGTGTCTCTTGTGAGTCTGCTGTGTGCAGGCTCAGGAACAGACCATGACAGACTACAACATCCCTGTCTTCCTGCAGCTGCAGTGACGTGGGCATGATCGGCTGCCAGTCCTCCTGTTTCCCTGAGGAGGAGGTTTTCTTTGCAAGTGGAGAGAGTGCAGCTTGACTTAACTTGAATAGGGACAGGGACATGGATTTCCTCTTCTACTCAGAAGAATAGAAGTGGGGTCAGCTCGGCGCCTGTGGCTCAAGGGGCTAAGGCTCCAGCCATGTACACCTGAGCTGGCGGGTTTGAATCCAGCCTGGGCCTGCCAAACAACAACGATGGCTGCAACCAAAAAATGGCTGGGCGTTGTGGCGGGCGCCTGTAGTCCCAGCTACTTGGGAGGCGGAGGCAAGAGACTCGCTTGAGCCCAGGAATTAGAGGTTGCTGTGAGCTGTGATGCCATGGCACCCTCTCCAGGGTGACAGCTTGAGGCTCTGTCTCAAAAAAAAAAAAAAAAAAAAAAAGAAGTGGGGTCTCTGTCCTCGGGGCCACCTGGAGCCAGGCATTCAGACACTGCAGGCCAGACCGCACTTTCTTCACCTGTCCTGTTGGGCTGTCTTGGTGAATGGCCTCCATCTTCCT
>CAUYRH010047323.1:0-12494 GCA_963574655.1 Perodicticus potto
AGGGGTGGTCTTGGAAGCATCACCCCCACCCCAGGATGCTCTGCTGACCTCAGAGGAAAGGGGTGGTCTTGGAAGCATCACCCCTGCCCCAGGACGCTCTGCTGACCTCAGAGGAAAGGGGTGGTCTTGGAAGCATCACCCCCATCCCAGGATGCTCTGCTGACCTCGGAGGAAAGGGGTGGTCTTGGAAACATCACTTGTGCCCAGGATGCTCTGCTGACCTCAGAGGAAAGGGGTGATCTTGGAAGCATCACCCCCGCCCCAGGAAGGGAGGTACGACAACCGTGACTCTCCCTCCAACAATGTCACAGGGCTGCCTCATGCAGCCAGGCAAGTTCCCCCAGGATGGAGCCCCCTCCGAGCTGAGAAGAAGGCATGCAGGCCCAGGGGGTGAGGGTGTGGGGGGGTGAGGAGCTGTTGTCCAGGGCTACCTGCTACACCTGCTGGTGATCTTGGTCCCACGCAAAGGAGAAGGGTGACACGTCCATGCACCTTCCACCTGTACTGAAAGCGATCCTGGACACATTTGTTTTGAGGCTTTATTTTCAGATGCTCACAAGACCAGAGAAAATCCCATCCTTTCTAAGGGTATGTCTGCAGCAGCTCCCAGTCTAGAAAGCCCATCGTGCTTTCTCCTCCCTGCTCACCTCCCCACACCAGAATCCAAAAGGCCAGAGGGGCAGGTGCCGATTCTCCCGTGTGGGTGACATGCCCTCAATCACTTCCTTAAATGAACAGTGAGCGGATGAATAGACCAATCTCCTACGTGTTCAGTTCAAATGAATAGAGCTCGTTTGCTGAAATTCCAGAAGATGTCCATTTTACATTCAGAAATCCGAGAGAAGAAATGAATGGTTTTTTCCAACAGCTTTTTTCTCCCCATATCATTTTTAAATTGGACAGCACATAAAATAAGCCATGAAAGTGAAAATGTTAAAAAAAGAACCACTGAAACGGACAGAGTTTTTCCCACAGTCCTTTTTTTATCTTTTTAATTCCTTTTGAATAGGCACTGTAAGATCTCTGTAGGAAGAGAATCATGTATCAGAGTGTCCCCAGGGTCACCTTGGAGGGCACACATGTGTGCAGGATGGCCACTCTGTATTTTAGACACAATGATGTGATTTTCAGAGGGTCTTTCCCATGATCAGACTTACAGTTTGAAATGTCAGGCCTGGAGCAGTGGCTCTTGCCTGTAATCCCACTACTCTTGGTGCTCAAACTGGGAGACTTGCTTGAGGTGAGGGTGGGACAAATGCTTAAGGCCGGGAGTTCAAGACCAACCTGGGCAACACAGCAAGACCCCATCTCTTAAAAAAAAAAAAAAAAAACCAACAACATAAAAACATTAATTCCACCCTCGCAGCTAACATAACAAAGGTGGTGAAAATGAAGATCCAGATGTGTAGGATGGGGTGCCATTACTTTGCTTTTGTCGGGCTCATTCCATTATATTTCTCTTTCCTTGCTAATACTATTTTGTTTTGAAACCATAAATTCTTGAAACAAAACTCCCAATTAAAGAAGCAAATGTTTTCTTCCGGAGCATACATGCATGTTAATTTATTGGCAACTATTACTTACTACTGATTTTTCATACTTAGAGTTCTATAGCAATTCTCCTGAAGTAAAGAGACTTTTGTATGTCTTTAAAAATTGAGTTTTAAAATAACTAGCTGATTTTCTATACCCAACAACCATGGACGTACTATCATCTTCAACCTTCCATTAAGAATACTTTTTAGCATATCTTCATAAATTCTCTCTCATTCAGAGACTCGCAACTGTTGCACACATCACAGAGTAATTTTTCCCAGGAGACGTATGGTAGCAGTGAAGCCGAGATATAACGTAACGCTTTCAGTCGCTTGGTAAATGTGTCAATTTGGGGAACGGAACCGCATACTCAAAGCTAGATGTTCTTACCATTAGTAACATCTTCCCTAGCACCTTCTTGTTCAGAACAGCACATTCCCTTTTAAAATTATGTGAGGAAGTCATGGAATTTTAAATAAGGGTGTGATTTGGGGGAGGAGGGCGAACAAATTGATTGCATTGGATTGGGCATGTCCTCAGATCCCTTTATCACGCAGCACACACACACAAAAGGGAATAAAAGTACACAAACCAGGGCGGCACCTGTGGCTCAAAGGAGTAGGACGCTGGCTCCATATGCTGGAGGTGGTGGGTTCAATCCCAGCCCTGGCCAAAAAACAAAAAAAAAAGTACACAAACCTCACAAATATAAATACATTTCTAAGCACCGTGAGTTGATTAAACTTTAAAAAAACCTTTTTTTCTTGAGGGTCATGAAGTTTACAGACAGATAAGGCATCAAATCTGCTTCGAAAAGAAGTACTCATGACAATGAAAGTTTGCTTTTCTTGTTTAAAATACACATTATTGTTTGCTTATACTATTTACCCTGCACCACAGAATGTGAGATAGTATATGGACGGTACATTTTAAAAAATTAATAAGTAGGGGCGGGGCCTGTGGCTCAGTGGGAAGGGTGCCGGCCCCATATACTGAGGGTGGCAGGTTCAAACTCAGCCCTGGCCAAACTGCAACAAAAAATAGCCTGGCATTGTGGCCGGCGCCTGTAGTTCCAGCTACTCCGGAGGCTGAGGAAAGAGAATCACCTAAGCCTAAGAGCTGGTGGTTACAGTGAACTGTGACACCATGGGCACTCCACCGAGGGCAACAAAGTGAGACTTTGTCTCTAAAAAATAAAAATAAAAACAAATAAATGAATAAAAATACACATGGCTACGCCTGTGGCTCAAAAGAGTAGGGCACCGGCCCCATATGCCAGAGGTGGTGGGTTCAAACCCAGCCCTGGCCAATAAAAAAACTGCAAAAAAATAAATAGGTAAATAAAAATTAATAAATAGAAAACTGGTTCATGCCTATAATCTCAGCACTTTGGCAGCTTGAGGGGGGAAGATCCCTTGATGCCAGGAGTTTGAGACCAGCCTGGGCAGCAGAGTAAGATCTCAACTCTGAAAATTTTTTTTTAAATTACTCAAATAGTCCCACAGCACTCGTGCCTGGGCACAGAGTGAGACCCTCATCTCTAAAAAACAAACAACCAGAAAAATTAATAAATAGAACCCTGAGCCCAAATCTTCTTAACACTTGTCTTTTAATTCAGTGTGGTCCACAGCAGTGCACCTGGGAAGATCTGCTCGCAGGGGCAGGGCTCGGCAGAGGTTGAGTCCATTCTTTTGGGAAGCTGTGTGAGAACACTCACTGTGGTGGGCATCACCTGTGAACCCAGGTGATGGACAATGCATATGAGATCCTCAGCTGTGGGGCACTTATATCAGAGGAGCCACAGCAACTATGTTTCCAGATTCCTTTCATTGCTCTCCAGAGACCCCTAGTGCTGTACTGAATGTTCCCACCAGGTCTTTTGTTTTCTGATTCCTGAGAGCCCTCAGAAGTCCTCTGCAAATGAGATCTAAGATCCTGTACCAAACCTTCCCCTGAGAACACACTGCCCCCTACTCTTCAAAATTATTGTCAAAGGTGTGGGATTTCCCATTGTTTTATGGTTCAATAAATGCCTATTTACTGAATTACTGAATTTCTTCTTTGAGCTAGATTGTATTCCAGACACAGTGGTTCAGCAGTAAACAGGGAAAATAATGCCGTCATCATCATGGGGGCTACATTGAAGTCAGAGTTATAGTTGTGCTGCTAGAGGAGTTGGTGTTGATGGTGAAGGTGTTTGTGGTGATGGTGTTGATGTTGGTGGAGGTGTTAGCGGAGACAGTGTTGATGGTGGAGGTGTTAGTGAAGATGGTGTTGATGGTGGAGGTGTTAGTGAAGACGGTGTTGATGGTGAAGGTGTTAGTGAAGACAGTGTTGATGGTGGAGGTGTTAGTGAAGACAGTGTTGATGGTGGAGGTGTTAGTGAAGACGGTGTTGATGTTGAAGGTGTTAGTGGCCACGATGTTGATGTTGGTGGAGGTGTTAGTGGCGATGGTGTTGATGGTGGAAGTGTTAGTGGTGACCGTGTTGATGTTGGTGGAGGTGTTAGTGGCAAGGGTGTTGATGGTGAAGGTGTTAGTGGAGACAGTGTTGATGGTGGAGGTGTTAGCGGCGATGGTATTGATGTTGGCGGAGGGGTTGGCATTTATAATGGTGGTATTATTCATGGTGATGATGATGGCAGTGGCAGTGATATCATAATGATGGTGGAGATGGTGGTGGTGGTGATAGGAGGGGTGATGGCAGTGGTGATGATATAGTGGGTGGTGGTAGTAGAGATGGTAGTGATGGTGGTGGTGATGGTGGGGATGATAGTAATGGTGGTGGTATTGATGGTTTTTGTATTGGTGATCATGGTGATATGGTGGTAATGGTGCTGTTCTTAGTCCATTTTGTGTTGCTATACTAAAATACCACAGATTGGATAATGTGTAATAAACTGAAATGGATTGGTTCACAGCTCTGGAGTCTGGGAAGTCCAAAAGCATAGCACCGACATCTGACAAAGGCCTTTGTTCTGCATCATCTGTGGATAGAAAATAAAAAGGCAAAAGAGGGTGACAGCAGGAGACAGCCAACCTCACTTCTGTAACAAAGCCACTCTCTCAGTAACTAATCCCCATAACAAAGCCACTCTCTCAATAACTAATCCCCTCTCAAAATAACGATATTAATCCACTCACAATGGCAGAGCCTTCCTGACCTAATCACCTCTTATGAGGCCCCAATTCCCAATTCTGTGGCATCAAATGAACATTGGGGACACATTTAAACCATAGCACTGGTGATGCTATGGTGATCGGTGATGCTGGTAGTGGTGGTGGTGAAGGTAGTTGTAGGAATATAAAGGAAGGAAACAAAAAAATCAATGTACAGGAGAAATAACAGATAGCAGGTCATGATAAACACAGGTGGAAAATCTTCAACGTGATGCACTGGAACTGGGCTACTACTTCAAATGAATGGTCAAGAAAGACCATTCTGACCCAGTGACATTTAAGTTCAGCTCTCAAAGCTGAGTATCCTGACCAAGGGCAACCTGTGCTCCATTTCATGATTAAAATTAGATTGAACAGATCTACAGGTTCAAGAATATTAGTAATAGAGTTGACTCTTAGAGAGAAAGTTGATGGTCAAAATATGAATGAGGGGGCTCCCATGTAATCTTAGCTTGTTTCTTTATAAACATTTGAGGACTTCTCATGGTAATTTTTCCATCACATCACATAAACTATAAAGGGAAAAAGACTCAGATTAGCATTTAGTATTTATTTTAAAGCCTGCTTTGTGTTCATCTACTCAAATGTCCTTTCTTAGGCTTTTAGAAAATGTTTTTGCTCCTATGAACTTGCTCCAAGTAGGAAATCTATTTCATTTATTCTGGCATCTTTATATTCTTGAGAATGTCTCTGGAAAATTTTATGTCATCTGCAGAAAATAGTCTTTTTTCTGGCAATTTCCTAACTATTGATTTAGCTGTCCTTGTTCATCTTTAAATGAGGAACTTCCAGCCTAGTCCTGGGCTGGGAAATGGAAAAATTATGGGGTTAGCATCTCACTCAGTCTTCTCTTTCGGCCTTTGTCTTAATCCTCCTTGCTCACTTTTTCAATCTACTTTTAACTCAAGACTAGTAATTTCCTACGAAAATATTTAATTGCTATTCCAGGGCAGATGACTTATCAAAGGATCTTGCTAGTAGATAACTAATGGTGTCCTACCCAGGTTCACTCTCTCTCTTTTTTTTTTTTTTTTTGGTAGAGACAGTGTCTCACTTTATCATCCTCAGTAGAATGCCGTGGTATCATACGGCTCACAGCAGCCTCCAACTCCTGGGCTTAGGCGATTCTCTTGCCTCAGCCCCCCAAGTAGTTGGGACTACAGGCACCTGCCACAACACCCAGCTAGTTTTTCTTTTCTTTTTTTTTTTTTTTGTAGAGACAGAGTCTCACTTTTTTGCCCTCAAGATAGTGCCGTGGCATCACACAGCTCACAGCAACCTTGAACTCCTGGGCTTAGGCGATTCTCTTGCCTCAGCCTCCCGAGTAGCTGGGACTACAGGTGCTTGCCACAATGCCCGGCTATTTTTCTGTTTTGCAGTTCAGCTGAGGCCGGGTTTGAACCTGCCACCTTCGATATATGGGGCTGGCGCCCTACTCGATCAGCCACAGGCGCTGCCCCCAGGTGCACTCTTTGCTAATTTACCCGCCAGGATACCCAATCCCCAGTTGACAGGACTATTGCTTAGAGCAGCTCAAAGTTGCACCAGCTACTGTCAGCCAGATGGAAATACCTGGGAGTGCACATCCCTTCCCAGGGTGGCCAAGGCTGGTGGCTGACCTGAGATTGTACTTATAATCTACTGCTGTACAGTAAACTACTCCACACTTAATGACATAAAACAATAACCATTTCATTCCGTGTGGATGGGGAATTTGTACTTGTGCACATTGGGGACAGTATGTCCTGGTCCATGGCCTGTTCAGTCTGGGACTGAATGGGGGAAGACTCAAATGACTCCTGGAAAATGGGACATTGGAATTATCTGGAAATTTGTTTTGGTCACTTGACTTGTGCCTGGGCTGACAAGACTAAAAGTCTGCACTCAGACAGAACACTACAAATGGTCTCTCCACCCAGCTTGGGCTTCCTTACAACATGGCAGCCTCAAGGTCCTGGGATTTTGTATGTAGTGAATTAAGACTCCAGGAGTAAGCAGATCAGCAAACAAGGGTAGTCTCGTTAGCTTTTTATCATCCAGCCTCAAAATTCACACAGTATCCACCAAACATATAAAAAGACCCTCAATATCAGTAATCATTAGAGAAATACAAATCAAAACCAAAAATGGACACCATTTCACAATTGGCATGGCTATACAATCAGGAAAACAAAAACAAAAGCAAGCAAGCAAGCAAACCAACCAACAAACAAAAAAACCCCCCAGAAAATAGCAAGGGCTATTGAGGAAACAGAGAAGCTAAATTTCACTGTTTAGAGAGTGTGAAATTGTGCAGCCACAATGGAAAACAGTATGGAAGTTTCTCAAAAAGATAAAAATAGAATTACTCTGTGATGTAGCAATTCCACTTGTGGATAATACCCCCAAAGAGCTGAAAACAAGAACTCAAAATGACATTTGTGTGCCTGTGTTCATAACATTATTTATAGGGGCCAAAAGGTAGAACAACCCAAGTGTACACCAATAGAAAAATGAACACACACAATGCCTTCTAGCCAATCCACAGCAGAGGATTACTCTTCAGTCTTAACAAAAAAGGGAACTCTGGCACATACTACAACATTGATGAGCGTGGAGGGAATTTTGCTAAGTAAAATAAGCCGTCACAAAAAGGCAAAAATGCCATATGATTCCACTCCTATGAGGTATCCAGAATGAACAGGAAGTCTATTCATCACTCTATATGTACATTCATAGGGGAAATGGGAAATTGTAGCACCTTTATTTACAAAATATTCATTACAAAATTTTACAATATGTTTATTATAAAATTTTACAAAATATTTCTCTTCCATGTGGATAGATAAACCTAAAAATATATAACACAAAATGTAATATAAATTTGTGAATTTAACTACGCATGGCAACCTTTGGGGGACGCTATATCATTTAACGGGTACGGAGTGGTTGTTCTGCAAGGGCAGAGGAGTTCTGAAGAGGGAAGGTGGTGATCCTTGTACAGCGACATTAACTCTTAACACTACTGAACTGCACACTTAAAAAGGGTGAAGACGGGAAATTTTATCCTATGTGTATGTCACATCTAGAAATCATTTTAAAATGTTACTTTATGTCACTGTCACCATATTCTATTGGTGGAAGCAATAATGGGCCTGCCAAGACTCAAGGGCAGGGGAATGCAAACTGTGTCTTATTGCGAAACTGCTGGTCTATTTTGAAGCTGCCAGGGTGGGCTGCAGGCCCCCTTCCTGCAGGTGGGTAGATCTGCAGTGCCATGTTTGTCCTTCAGGTCCTCAGGGGATCAGGCTGAGGTTTCCGCTGCAATCAGAGCCCATCTCCCTGCTCCTGTCCCCTTCATTTCCTGGGAGGATTCTCCTCTGAGACCTCCGCCAATAAATCCCCATCGCAGACTCCAGGCTGCCAGAGAACGTGACCTAAAACACACTCTGACACTGAAAAATCTATTAAAAATCAAAAGGGCAGTGGAATTTTAGAATTTTGCAGGGCTGCAGGGGATATATTCTGAAATCAGAAGTCTTTTCATCACTCCTGAGTAAGCCCTGGAGGCTGTCTGCCACTCACAGGACCTGTCCTGGTTGCTTAGCCCTATTCCTGCAAAGGCCATAAATGCCAGTCTTCCTTTTGACTGGCTGTTCGAAGCGAACAAAGTGCCAACTCAGGGAGACAGCATGCTACGGACTCTGGATGGAAGCCAGGATGACCAGTAGTCTTTGTTTGACAAAGCCAAGAGATTCACACATGAACCAGGATGAGTTTGGTTATGAATGGCCGGGTTGCATTCATCTCTCATGAATATGTAAGCCTTTGTAATCCTCCTGTTAAAATGACTCTGCATGGTATTGGTTTCCAAGGGGGTGCTATAAGAAAGAGTCAGGAACTGGTGACTTAAAAGGAAAATAATATCACTAATTATTATTTTTTTATCACAGTTCTGGAGCCTGAGAAGTCCAAGATGAAGGCACCAACAAATTCAGTGTCTTTGAGAGCCCATTCTGCAGGTCATAGAAGGCGCCTTCCTGCTGTGTCCTCACTTGGTGGAAGGGGTGGGGGACCTCTCTGGGCTCTGTTTTATAAGGGCACTAATTCGATTCATGAGGGGGCCCCACCCTTATGACCTCATCACCTCCAAAATAACCCATTTCAGAATACCATCACTTGGGGCTTACTTTTCAACATAAGGATATTGGGGGGATAGAAACATTTGGTCACTAGCTGTAGGCTTGGTTCCTTGTGAGGGCTGAGAGAGAAGGACCTGTCCCAAGCCTCTCTTCCTGCTGACTTATAGATGGCTGCTTTCTCCCTCTGTGTCTTTGCTGTATCTTTCCTCTATCCACATCTCAGAGTCCAAATTTTTCTCTTTTATAAGGGCATTAGTCCTATTGGACTAGAAAGCACCACTGTAACGACCTCATTTAAACTTGATTAGCTTCATAATGACCTCACCTAGGAAGGTTGCATTTGGTGCTTTGAAGGGTTAAGACATCAGCATATCAATACAGTGAGGGGAGTTACAATTCACCTCATCATAATGAATAAAGCCAAGTGTCAACACACTCAAAATTGACTCTCATGGGTACTCATCAACTCTCACGTATACACTCAACAGTGAGATAAATGGTGAGTTTTCTTGCACCATTTATACCAGTGATGGAGGGGTCCCGCTTGGGACATACATGCCAAATATCAGGGAGAACAGTCCACTTAGTGGGTGAGATAAACCATGTGCCAGTAATTTGGAGGAAGAATTAGCAGTCTGCAGTCTCCCCTAAAAGTCCCCAAATCCTGTTACATACAGCTAATTGAAAATCAAATCACCCAGTTCATGAACTGAATTCTAGAAGTATCTGAATCCAGGCAAATAGTAACATCATGTAACAGCAAATATCTTAAATTTAAGAGACAGGCAATAAATGTAGACGCCCCCCCCAGGCACAAGGGAAATGGCAGCAGGTGTCTGCCAAACCCTGCAACAGTGTAGCAAATGTCAATAACATACATTGTTCTATAAAGAGAATTAATCCTTCTAGTCTACTAGACTGACACTAAGTAAACATTTGCTTTAATAAGTGCTAAGGTGCTCTGGATCCAAAGCCATTCATTCATCATCAAACAATGAGTAGTTCACCCCCTAACCACAAGGAACACGGTTTCATGCACTAACTATGTTAAAATGACTCATAGATTTTGTTTTTACAAAGTAAGCTCATTGACTGGATCAGTGTTACAATTGAATAATGAGTTGGCAATTACATAATGTCATATCCTATGTACTTTAAAAGTGTGCTCAGTACAGAAAATTCAACCCTATATTACATTCACCTGGTATTAGGTATCTGTCAGCACCCATGGGCAATACATAATTACACACTTTCTACTGGCACTATAAGAACTAGTTGTCACTCAGATTGACTGAGCAACCAATTTAGTCTTGTGTATTGCCATTACGTCAAATTGCATTATAACCTGACATAAAGGTAAGAATATACAGTAATTTTTCCATTAAGTAAAACACTAATCAGAAAAAGAAATTAAGATTTAAACACTTCTGGCAGAATTCAACTAAATGCTATGGTGAAGATTTTCTTTTTCCAACCTGTCCATAGCCTGTCCTTCCCATTTCTTTCTTTTTTTTTTTTTTTTTTGGTCTTATTCTATTACAGAATAAGGATTTTATTATTCGGAAGGGCTTTAAAAATATTTTATCTACTTTATGTGACAGCTATTGGGGTAACTAAGCCCGGGGTAGTGAACATCACTCCACTGCAAAAACAGAAGTGAAGAACCCCATCTGAGCGCATTCATAGGGATCATTTATTTGTTCAATTTCCCATAAATTGTTTCAGGGCAAGCAGAGAGAAAATAGAGCACCAATAGAGATGTAAATATTTTGGAAATATGAGCAGTTGTCTGCAGGAAATTCTCCTACCAGTGTAGATGTCAGTCTGATTACTGAAGGGTGTAGCATGGGGCTGCCCAGGAGTGAATACAAACTGGGGAAATACCGGCTGTGCGCACACATCAAATGAAGCATGAAGCTGTACCACTCTGGGGAACTGGATCCATCGAGATGCCAATCAAATATTTTAAGTGAAAACAAGAAGTGTATCTTCTCTTCTTTTTGGCTGTATTTCTTTTTATGTGGCTAAGTTTCCCACTGTGCCCCATCACTTGGATGAAATAAATATACCGTTACTGTTGACTAAAGTTCCTTCTGGGAGGCTAAAGCAATAATCACGTTTCCTTCCAGAAGAGATTCTGAAGATCCCTGTTCTCTGAGAAGTGATGCTTATGTGGATATAAAATCCTGAATTAAAAAGTATAAGAACACCCTCTCTTTTTATACTGATGATGACTCAAGGTCTTGGAGAAAGAAACAAACTGAGAAAAGAAGAACTATTCATGGTTGGGAGGCCAAGGTAGGGAGGTTGCTTGAGCTCAGGAGTTCAAGACCAGCCTGAGCAAGACAGAAACCCTATCTCTACTAAAAATAGAAAAACTACCTGGTGGTTATGGTTGACATCTATAGTCCCAGCTACTTAGGAGCTGAGGCAGGACAATCACTTGAGCCTAAGAGTTTGAGGTTGCTGTGAGCAATGATGCCACGGCACTCTACCCAGGGTGACAGAGTGAGACTCTGTCTAAAAAAAAAAAAAAATACACATACACACAAAGTTGTAAATGGTTTTCTTATACCTGCTGACATTAATGTCCATTCAAATGAGGGTTTGGGCAATGCAAAATGAAACTTGGAAATTAAATGTGGCCGTGGCTTTCATTAATTGTCCCCTTCACTGTCATGTTCCCCACATGAATACACATGTGTACTTTTGATTTTGAATCCAGCTGTTTTTCACAGAAACAATTAACAAACAGTATGAAAGAACTCCCAAGCCAACATGACCAAAAACGGCCTTCCAGGGAAGCTGCTTGTTCTGCCATGGATGGGAGACCAGGAGGCTGACTCCACAACTTCATCCAGGGCCCCATTTCACCTCCCAAACCTTCCTCTCCACTTGCCCCTATTCCCTAATGCAGGTGTTAAGGCTGACTTGATTGGTGGGGCAATACCAGCTGAAACTCTAGCTGCAAGGGAGTCTGTCCTCCTTGGCCTTCCATGCTGAGCAGCATTGGGCAGCATCCTTGAGGGACAAGGAATCGATGCTGAATCAGCCAATTAACCCAGCTTCTCACAGAACTACCGTCCATGCAGGTTTATTCTTTACCAACACATCTCTCATCTTAAAAGTAATGTTGTTTCCTTATTATGTAGTTAACTCTCTGTTCAAGGAATGGGATCCTTCCGCTCCATCCACCTTTACAACTGTGTTATGTTCAAGCAGGCAGCATTAAAAAGCTAACTCTTGACCCAATCATACAGATACTCACCAACTTATCATGGTTCAGCTTGCAGGTTCTTTTCGACTTTCCAATGGTGAGAAAGTGATGTAATTCAGTAGAAGTCATGCGTTGAGTACCCATACAACCATTCTGTTTTTCACTTTCAATTTGGCATTTAATAAATTATATGAGGCTCGGCGCCTGTGGCTCAGCAGGCTAAGGCACCAGCCACGTACACCTGAGCTGGCGGGTTGGAATCCAGCCCGGGACCCGCCAAACAATGACGGCTGCAACCCCAAAATGGCCGGGTGTTGTGGCGGGCGCCTGTAGTCCCAGCTACTTGGGAGGCGGAGGCAAGAGACTCACTTGAGCCCAGGAATTGGAGGTTGCTGTGAGCCGTGATGCCACAGCACTCTATCCAGGGTGATAGCTTGAGGC
>CAUYRH010047324.1:0-29387 GCA_963574655.1 Perodicticus potto
TGACAACTACAACTTCATTTTTTTTTTTTTTTTTTTTTGAGACAGAGCCTCAAGCTGTCACCCTGGATAGAGTCCCATGGCATCACAGCTCACAGCAACCCCTAATTCCTGGGCCCAAGCAAGTCTCCTGCCTCCGCCTCCTAAGTAGCGGGGACTAGAGGTGCCCGCCACAATGCCCAGCCATTTTTTGGTTGCAGCCGTCATTGTTGTTTGGCGGGCCCAGGCTGGATTCGAACCCGCCAGCTCAGGTGTACGTGGCTGGTGCCTTACTTAGCCCGTTGAGCCACAGGCGCCGAGCCTGCCATGTGGCTCTTAATCACTCAGTTACAACCCCACCCTGAGCACTTGGTAAATGGCCAGATAATTGGAGAGGGGGAAAGCTGCTAGAGCAGGTATTGCACAGGGCTTTAGCGTTCCCTTTTCCCCAGGTGGCCAGCTGGCCTACGTAGCCCATGTCTCTCTTACAGAGCGTCCAGCAGAACGGATCCATCTACATCCACGTTTACTTCACCAAGAGTGGCTTCCACCCAGACCCCCGGCAGAAGGCCTTGTACCGCCGGCTCGCCACAGTCCACATGTCCCGGAGTAAGTTACTCTTCTACAGTCAGGACCCTCTGTCCAGAGGACTGGCATTCTGGGAGTTCCTGGGCTGGTGTGGCAGATGGTGAATCGCAAGTCCAGAAGGGCAAGACAGAAGCCTGGGCTCAGGGAGGATTGGTGAGGCAGGCTCAGGTCCCACCCACCTTCTGTGAACTCTGTGGACACCCAGTAGGCAGACCCACAATGAACAGCTTGGGGACCAGAGAAGAACTGGCTAGAAAGAGCAGATGGAGATAAGGACTTTTGGAAGAGAGGAGACAGTTTTCACCAAAGGGGAAGGGCCAGAGTTGTCTTTTGCATAGCACAGGGCTTCTTAGAATTAGATGCTCAAAAAAAATTTGTGAATGAACGATGGGTTGAATGAGCTGAGGGAAACTGAGAGGGCCTTCAAGATCAAGTGATTGTGTCAGTTCAGCCCCTAAGAACAGGTGCTGCACAAACTTGCTGCCTTTGGTATTTGTGCGTGTGTTTCGTGGGATGGTGCCTGGCTCCCAGGTGGCCTGTTAAGATGGTTCCTGCGAGATTGTGCTGTGAGACACCACTTCCCAAAGGTGCACATCTGAGTAATGTCCTTACAGGGTGAAGGCAGAGTGGTGAGGGACCACATAACTGGATGAGGTCTTCCATTTCAAGGACTATTCCGCATCAACATCCTGGTTGGCCACCTGGATTGTGCTGAGCACCCACTGAGAGAATCCTGATTGGGTGAATAAACCTCTGGGACCTTCCACGGACCAGGAACTTTGGGTCAGGGCCAGACATTTGCAGCTTCCTACTTGGTCTAGGATTGAAAGTGAGGTTTTTCTCTACCAAGGTCATCTTGTTAAATACTTTGTAAATCTCTTACTGCATGTATTTGGTTTAAAATGCAGATAATTTGTCAAGACAACAAAACCCAGCAGTCTGCTATCCACCCCTTCCTATCCTACTCCCCATAGGCAACAACTTTCAAATTCATGTAACTTGTTTCTTCTGCTACTCAACCTCCATGGTTTTTATTTGTTTTTTGCAGAAATGGGGTCTTGCTTATTCCCCAGGCTGCTCTTGAATTCCTGGCCTCAAGTGATCCTACCACCTTGGCCTCCCAAAGTGCTAGGATTACAGGACTAAGTCACTACACTTGGCCAGTTTTCAGTTTTAGATATTATGTATTGACTTTTCTTTTTTTTTTTGAGACAGAATCTCACTTTGTCGCCATTATTAGAGTGCTGTGGCATCATAGCTTACAGCAACCTCAAACTCTTTTGTTTTTTTTTGAGACAGAGCCTCAAGCTGTCGCCCTGGGTAGAGTGCTGTGGCATCACAGCTCACAGCAACCTCTAATTCCTGGGCTTAAGTGAGTCTCTTGCCTCTGTCTCCCAAGTAGCTGGGACTACAGGCGCCCGCCATAGTGCCCAGCCATTTTTTGATTGCAGCCGTCATTGTTTGGCGGGCCCGGGCTGGATTCGAACCCGCCAGCTCAGGTGTACATGGCTGGCGCCTTAGCCCGTTGAGCCACAGGCGCCGAGCCAGCAACCTCAAACTCTTAAGCTCAAGTGATTCTCTTGCCTCAGCTTCCCGAGTAGGTAGGACTATAGGCACCCACCACAACACATGGCTGTTTTTAGAGACAGGCTCGCTCTCTTGCTCAGGTTGGTCTCAAACCCATGAACTAAGGCAATCCACCTGCCTCAGCCTCTCAGAGTGCTAGGATTACAGGTGTGAGTCACCGTGCCTGGCCTGACTTTTTTTTGTTTGTTTGTTTGTTTTGAGACAGGATCTCATTCTGTCACCCTAGATAGAGTGCTGGGGTGTTATCGTAGCTCACAGCAACCTCAAACTCCAAGGCTTAAGCGATCCCTCCTTCCTCATCCTCCCAAGTAGCTGGGTCTACAGGCACCTACCACAATTCCTGGCTAGTTTTTCTATTTTTAGTAGAGACAGAGTCTCATACTTGCTTGGGCTGGTCTCAAACTCCTAAGCTCAGGCAGTCTGCCCTCCTTAGCCTCCCAGACTGCTAGGATTACAGGTGTGAGCCACCATGCTGGGCCTTATTGATTTTCTACTCGAAGAGGAAATCCCAGTGCAGAAATATAGTTTTGAATAGATTAACACTCTATTTAAATGCTTTTGAGTGTTTGACTATTATTAATATCTCTGCCACACAGTTGAATATGCAGTAGAGCCTCCATAGTTGACCACCTCCTTAAGTTGACCTGATTTTCATGGACCAGACATGACCTACATGTACTCAATGGAAGTTCCCTATGTTGATCACTTCTGTATGTTGACTAGTTTGTGACAGTACCTTGGGTGGTCAACTTACAGAGGTTCTAATTTTTCGTTCCTATCTGTCTTAGTCCTTTTTCTGTGGCTTAGAATACCTGAAACTAGGTAATTAATAAAGAAAAGGAATTTCTAGGCTGGATTTGGTGGTTCACACCTTTAATCCTAGCACTGTGGGAGACCGAGGAGGGTGGATTGCTTGAGCTCACAGGTTCGAGACCAGCCTGAGCCAGAGCAAGACTCGGTCTCTAAAAATAGCCAGGTGATATGGCAGTTGCCTATAGCCCCACTTACTCGGGAAGCTGAGGCAAGAGAATTGCTTGAGCCCAGGAGTTTCAAGTTGCTCTGAGGTATGACACCAAGGCACTCTACTGAGGGCAACAAAATGAGATTCTGTCTCTAAAAATAAAGGGGGGCTCGGCGCCTGTGGCTCAACGGGCTAAGGTGCCAGCCACGTATACCTGAGTTGGCAGGTTCGAATCCAGCCCAGGCCCGCCAAACAACAATGACGGCTACAACCAAAAAATGGCCGGGCCTTAGGGCAGGTGCCTATAGTCCCAGCTACTTGGGAGGCGGAGGCAGGAGAATCACAAGCCCAGGAGTTGGAGGTTCCTGTAGGCTGTGACACCATGGCACTTTACCCATGGCAACAGCTTGAGGCTCCGTCTCAAAAAATAAAAAAAAATAAAAAAATTAAAGAAAAATGGAATTTCTTTCTTAGAATGGTAGAGACTGAGAAGTCCAAGGTTGAGGGGCTGGGTCTGATACGAGTCTTCTTTTTTTTTTTTGAAGAGACAGAGTCCCACTCTATCACCCTCTGTAGAGAGCTGTGGAGTCACAGCTCACAGCAACCTCCAGCTCTTGGGCTTAGGTGATTCTCTTGCCTCAGCCTCCCAAGTAACTAGGACTACAGGCGCCTGCCACAACGCCCAGCTATTTTTTGATGCAATTCGGCCGGGGACGGGTTTGAACCCACCACCCTTGGTATATGGGGCTGACGCCCTACTCGATGAGCCACAGACACCGCCCCCCCTTTTTATTTTTTTGAGACAGAGTCTCATTATGTCACCCTCAGTAGAGTGCTGTGGCATCACAACTCACAGCAACCTCAAACTCTTGGACTTAGTGATTCTCTTACCTCAGCATCCCAAGGGCACCCGCCACAACACTCAGCTATATTTTTGTTTGCTTGTTGCAGTTGTCATTGTGTAGCAGGCCCGGGCTGAATTCAAGCCTGCCAGCCTCTGTGTATGTGGCCGATGCCATAACCATTGTGCTACTGGCGCCAAGCCGATATGAGCCTTCTTGTTAGTAGGGACGCTGCAAGGTCCGGAGGCAGCATAGTGCAGCACATGGTGAGGAACTGAGCATTCTAGCTCAGGTCCCTCTTTCTCTTACAATGCCAGCAATCTCATTAATCTATTACCCTATGAACGGATTAATCTATTAATGAGAGTAGAGCCCTCATGACCTAATCCTTTTTTTTTGAGACAGAGTTTTACTACGTTGCCCTCGGTAGAGTGCCATGGTATCACAGCTCATGGCAACCTCACAAACTCTTGGGCTTAAGCAATTCTCTTGCCTCAGCCTCCCAAGTAGCTGTGACTACAGGCACCTGTGACAATCCCTGGCTTTTTTTGGTTGCAATTGTCATTGTTGTTTAGCAGACCGGGACTGGGCTCAGACCCGCCAGCTTCAGTATATGTGATTGGCGCTCTACTCACTGAGCTACGGCCGCCGAGCCCACCTAATCCTTTCTTAAAAGCTCCACTTCTCAATACTTGCAATATGGTGGGTTAAATTTCAACATGAGTTTTGGAGGAGACAAGCATTCTAACTATAGCACTGTCTAACTTCTTGTTTTCCAGAAGGTTAATAATTGTCATCTTTTTGCTTGATTGGCTCTTTTTGACTTTTCCTTGTATCCACTGTCCTCTGATTTGCAGCCTTAGAAATCTCACTGTATCTATGTCAACAAATCTGGAGAGTGGCTCCCTTGGAAAGCCCCTATTCTCCTAAAGTGAATTTTGTATGCTCCTCTTAGCTTTTATTTTATTGAAGGCTATCTCAGACATACTCCATGGATTTGGTAAAGATCCATCTGGCTGTTTTGGAGTGGTACGGTAACAGATGTAATTCTATTTGTGTCAGTTAGGTCTTCCCTACTTCCTTTGGTGTAAAAATATTTTAAAGGATGATAATTTTATTATCATCTACACTGGATGAAATGGTAAGGTGGTCTCCCTATGTCAGCCTCTAAAACTACCTACTTGGAAAAATCTCCTGGAATAGCCAGGTGCCGTTCTGAGTGAGTCTATGGAATGAGAAAGGGGCGGGGGGGCTCTTCCACCTGGCTGGTGTCCCTGTGGCAAGATGTACAAAGAAGCCAGCATAGGTGGCCTGAGGGGTAGTGATCTGCAGGAGTATGACCTACAGCTATAGACCCCACAAATGAGTCTGGGGTCTGGGTTATATTGACTGACTCCTTAGGGACCCAGGTGGGTGGCTATTTGCTTTTGTACTCTTTACCCCTGTGTGGTGATCACATGATCATTCAGCATGCTATCCACCCCTTCCTATCCTGCTCCCCATAGGCAACAACTTTCAAATTCATGTAAAATAGAATCTGTATCCAGTGCACCTGAAGAGCCCCCTGGGATCATCCAGGCTTCCCTTCCCAGCCTCAGAGCAGGGACCCCTGAGAGCAGAGTCATACAGGAACTTAGAATTAGTCACCTGCCAACTCCAGGGCTGAGGAAATGTGGGATCAGAAGAGCTCCGTTTCTCCCCAGAAGGACAGTAATCAGTATTCTGAACAGCACCACCCGCAGTGGTAGGATGTGAGCCATAAAAGTCATTTAAAATCCCCTAGTAGAAGGGCGGCACCTGTGGCTCAAAGGAGTAGGGCACTGGCCCCATATGCCAGAGGTGGCGGGTTCAAACCCAGCTCTGGCCAAAAACCGCAAAAAAAAAAACCCTAAAATTTCCTAGTAGAAAAAGAAGAAAGGTAAATTGGGCATGGCTCATACCTGTAATCCAAAGCACAAAAGATGAGGTGGGAGGATCCCTTAAGCTCAGGAGTTCAAGACAACCTGAGCCAAGAGTGAGACCTTATTTTTTCCCTACTACAAAAATAGAAAAATTAGCTGTGCATTGTGGCATGTGCCTGTAGTCCCAGCTATTGGGGAGGTTGAGGCAGGAGGATCACCTGAGCCCAAGAGTTTGAGGTGACTATAAGCTAGGCTGACACTATAGTGCTCTAGCCTGAGCCACAGAGTGAAACTCAAAAAAAAAACAAAACAAAAAACAAAAAAAACAACTCCCACACAAAGAGAGTAATGGTAAAGAGGAACCATAAAATTACTATGAATAATAGCTGCACTGAGCTCAACATACCGTCATTTCAACATGTAATTAACAACAACAAAAAAGAATGAGATATTTTACATTCTATTTTTTTCCTGCACCAAGTTTCAGAACCCAGTGTACATTTATTTTACATCTCAGTTTGGACCAGCACATTCTCAGTGCTCAGAATCACATGTGGCCAGTGACCCTCGTTCTGGATGGTGCAGCTCTAGAAGCTTTACCTCCAAGAAAGGGACGCTCTTCCGTCCCCATGGGAGCCAGGTCCATCTTAGAATTGCCACCTCCTTGCCTCCAAGTTGTGGACTGAGTTCTCTGCTTGAGTCAAAGCCTGTCTGTCTTGTGCCTCCTCCTGCACCAGTCCCTCCTTCCTGCCCTAGACAGCCTTTCCTAGGTGTGGGACAGCAGTGGAGCATGTCCCTTGGGATTTATTCTCCAGGATGCCCACCCTTGGGTGTTTACTAATCCCTCCAGACATGGAGGCAAGCTCTCAAACGAGCTAATGATAGAAATGATGGGACGATATTTGTGTTAACAGTAAGAGAAGCAGGCCCTGGACCACTTTGCGGGCCCTGAGCCAGTCAGAAGTGGGGTTGCTTTCCTCTTCTCCAGGGAAGGGACCAAGGCCCAAGGAAGTGATGTAACTCAAGAGTGACCCTCAAGCTCACAGAAAACAAAGCCAGGATCTTCCCCCAGAGTCCCTGCTCTCAGCCAGCTTCCTTTCCCATCTCCCATCTCTGCCTGGCCCTAGGGGTCAGGAGGAGAGTCCTAGGAGGGCAGGCAAAGTGTTCCTTCATGGCATAAAAGTTGACGTGCCCAGGTCGGGGCAGAGGTGCAGAGCTGGAGCATAAGCGAGCACAGTTCTCCTCCTCCTGGTAATCAGGGCAGGTGGCAGGGAGTCCGTGGCCAACCTGGCCCTTGCAAGAGGAAGTGAAGTTAACTCCTGGCTGGGGATTCACAGTCCCAGAGTATTTTTCACTTTGGTTTCTCATGGTGGTGGCTCCAAGCCTTCTCTGGAACTGTATACAGCCTGTTTATGGCCGTGTATTCGACTGGTTGTCGCTGAGCCTGTGCAGGGGCATGGTGTTCAAAACAGGCCCAGCCCCTACCCACATGGGATTTGCAGACTGGTCCAGGGGACAGAGCACGGATCAGATGAGTTTGTGGAGAGTGGTAAAATCTTATAAAAGAGATAAAGCTGGTGAGAAGAATGACTGGGTATCCGGGCTGAGAGGTTGGTGGAGCCATGGTGAGCGTCTGGGATTCCAAAGCAGCTGGACGCTACAGACGGAATCTTGATTTAAAAGAATTGCTGGCTGTCCTGTGGAGACAAGGTCATGGGGCAAGAGTGGCTGCCAGTAGGCCAGTGAGAAGGAGACTGCAGTCATCTGGGAGGCAGCCATGGCTGGCCTGGTGGGCCTGCAGGTGGGAGAAGTGGTTGGATTTGAGGCACATGTAGAGGGGTGCCTCCAAGGCAGGCAGGTGGAGCAGTTGAGGCAGACTCTGCAGAAGACAGATTCCAGGTTTCTGCTTGTGGTGATTTGATGATGGTGATGTCCTAATAGTGAGATTTGGGGAGGCAGTTAAGGTGCCCAGGTCATGTTTTACCCAGCAGGGGAGTACAGGGGTGGAAGCTGGAGACCACTAGCAGCCACCAGTGGGTAAGAGGTCTGCCGTCTGGGCACTGCAGGTGCCTGCAGGTCTCGCCTCCACCTCCCTCCCTGCCTCTCCCTCCCCCATAGTGATCAACAAATACAAGCGCAGGCGATTTCAGAAAACCAAGAACCTGCTGACAGGAGAGACAGAAGCTGACCCGGAAATGATTAAGGTAAGCAGGAGCACAGCCATGGAGGCTGGCCCAGCACCAGACCATCCTGGCTCTGGTCTGCTACCACTGCTGACAGCCAGAGGGGCTTGATCAAGCCCCTTCTCCTCCCTGAGCCTGAGGTTCCTTCTCTGGGAAGTGGGGTTAGGAATCAGCTTCAGGGAGCAGGGAGGATTCCAGACAAGGCCCCCCTGAGCCAGGGCTTAGGAGCATGTGCTTGGCGCTCACATGGGCAGCTTCACCAGCCCTGGGAGGGGGTTCCTGTCACCAGTCCCGTCTTCAGGTAAAGACTCTTGCCCACAGTCTCACAGCCAGGAAACAGCAGGGCAGAGTCAGGACTCGAGGTCCTATAGTCAAGCCCAGAATTGGGCTCAGCCCAGCACCGAGTAGAGAGTGTGGCTCTAGTAGGAAAACCGATGGGCCAGGGAAGCCAGAGGTTAACCTGTGATGGGCACCCAGATACTTTCTCTCTCAGCAGCATGAGCCAGTCCTCACTCATGGAGGTGGGGCTGCCGTGCACTGCCTCTGCGCCTCAGTTTTCTGCTTTGTGGGATGGGGGGATCCTGTCAAGTGTCCAAGAGGATCCTGGGTGGTGGAGTCTGTGAGACCCGCTGAGCCCTCTGCCAGCGATCACTGTGGTGGTTGGTATTCTGCCATTAAGATCATCGTGGGAGTCCTCAGGAGGAAGTGAGCAGAGGCCAATGCACCCTAGCCACCTCCGCCTGCCTCTGAGGCCCATTCCCCACCCCCATCTCCCTACAGAGGGCCGAGGACTACGGGCCCGTGGAGGTGATCTCCCACTGGCACCCCAATATTACCATCAACATCGTGGATGACCACACACCGTGGGTGAAGGGCAGTGTGCCTCCTCCTCTGGATCAGTGTGAGCCCCCAGCCCTGCTGGCTGCTTGCAGAGGCTTCAGGGAGGGTGCTCTGGGCCCATGTTCTTGTCTTCTCCTGGCCCTATCCCTCTGAGAGAGCTTTCTCATTCTCTCCTTCTCCTGAGCTTCCCACCCTGCCCTGCCCCTCTCTCTCCTGTTCATCCCTCTCCTACCCCCATGCCCTGGTGACCCTAGGACTCACCCCTGTGTGCTAGAATCAGTTCACAGATATCTCATTTGGCCTGTAAACTATTTCAAAACATGTGCATTAGATGCCAACTTTTGAAACTGAGGCACTATACCTTAGAAATCCAGATTTCTGGCTGCTTTTATAAAACCGGGACATACAATCACTGTGTGCAGTCCTGGTCTGGAGCTGAGCTGCAGCTGCCCCATCTGTTGGGGTACCATTTCCACCATTTCCTCCGCTGAGGTCAGGGGCCCTTCAGCTGATCGAGGCGCAGCCCAGAAGTATTCCCTGTCCTCTGGTCTCTGTCCGAGTGGCCCTGTTGTGTCCCTGCAGATATCTGAGGCATGGCTGGTACCCCAGCCTTTTACCTGAACTCAGCAGTGCCTCCCACCCCATGTACCCGCAGATGTGAAGTTTGACGCCGTGAGTGGTGACTACTACCCCATCATCTACTTCAATGACTACTGGAACCTGCAGAAGGACTACTACCCCATCAACGAGAGCCTGGCCACCTTGCCACTTCGCGTCTCCTTCTGCCCACTCTCGCTCTGGCGCTGGCAGCTCTACGCTGCCCAGAGCACCAAGTCTCCCTGGAACTTCTTGGGTGACGAGCTATATGAGCAGTCAGATGAGGAGCAGGATTCCGTGAAGGTGAGCGCTGGCCTGGGGCACAGAGGGGCTTCCCAGCATCTTCCTGGGCTTCAGGCGGCAAGGGGAAGTGTGGAAGGGGGACCTCCCGCTTGGCGCTCCCCTGCCCACAGTTTCACAACCTCCAGGCCCCCTCCCTGCTGTGGCAGGAAATGTGCTCTGGCTGACACAGGGGTCCTGTCTCCAAAGCCTTTCCTTCTTTGTGCTTGGCCAGGTCCTTTGGGTCTGGACCTGCCCCTATTCCAAGTCCTATCCCCCTTGTTTCTGCTTTCTCACTGTGTCCCTAAGTTTGTGTCATCACTGTCAAGCCTCCTTGCTCCCAGTATTCCTCGCCTCTCTTAGCCCATCTCCTGCTTGGTCTCTGCCTCTCTCCTATTGCTGTACCCCCATCTCTTTTCTGTCTCTCTGCACATCACCCTCTTCTCCATCCCCATCTGCCCATCTCTGACCCACACTCTCTGTGGCTGGCTTGCCCTTGCCCTGTTTGGGCAGCCCTAGGGACAGGTCTGAGGGGAATGTCTACAGGGGACGAAAGGGGTCTGACAAGTGAAAATGCTGGGTTGGTCAGCTCCCAGGTGAGAGCAGGGCAGTGCTCACAAGTGTGCCCCTCAGGTGGCCCTCCTGGAAACCAACCCCTACCTGCTGGCGCTCACCATCATCGTGTCCATTGTCCACAGTGTCTTTGAGTTCCTGGCCTTCAAGAACGGTAGGAATGGGCCCCCAGGGCTGGTGAGAGGCCATGCAGGCCTGGGGACAGGGCCTGCCCCCTTCTTCCTCCCCTCCTTCCATACATATCCTCCCACTGCCTAGGGTCTCTCAGCCATACTTTCTTTTTTCTTTTTTTTTTTTTTTAGACAGAGTCTCAAGCTGTCACCCTGGGTAGAATACTGTGGCATCATAGCTCACAGCAACCTCTAATTCTTGAGCTCAAGCAATTCTCTTTCCTCAGTTTTTCTAATTTTAGTAGAGACAGGGTCTCGCTTTTGCTCAGGCTGGTCTCAAACTCATGAGCTCAAGCTATCCACCCACCTCGGCCTCCCAGAGTGCTAGGATTACAGGTGTGAGCCACCAAGCTGGGCCTCAGCTTCACTTTCTAGAAGCCTAGTGAGCCAGGGAAAGGCAGTTGGCCCCAAAACTCCCAACCCAGATATTCCTGCCCATTAAGCCTAGAGCTGCAGGAGGGGCTGGGCCTGCTTTTGGGGCAGAGGCCAGGACGGCACCTCCAGGAAGTAGGGCCGGGGAACTCCAAAGCTGAGAGCAGGGAAGCCCCAGAGCTGTTCCCTCTGCCTTGCCCAACAGACTGCCTGTTGAGACACAGGACCTGCCTGAATGGGAAGGCAAGAGCCCTTGGGTTCTAAGGCTAGCAGTGCTGATGGCGAGCATTTGAGGAGTGGCCACATGCCAGGCCATGTCTGGGCCACCCTCTCCAGATAGATCCTGAGTCCTCATGGGAGCCATGGCCTTGAAAGGTCACTTGTCCATAGTCACACAGCTCCTAAATGATGGCAGCTGGTCCAGTCTCTTTCATTCTTTTTTTTTTTTTGGAGACAGGGTCTCACTATGTCACCCTTGGTAGAGTGCTGTGGTGTCACAGCTCACAGCAACCTCAAACTCTTGTGCTTAAGCGATTCTCTTGCCTCAGCCTCCCAAGTAGCTAGGACTACTGGCACCCACCACAACACTCGGCTATTTTTTTGTTGTAATTGTCATTGTTGTTTGGCAGGCCTAGGCCGGGTGGAACCTGCCAGCCTCGGTATTTGTGGCCAGCGCCCTAACCACTGAGCTACACAGGCGCCGAGCATCTGCTTTCATTCTTTTTTTTTTTTGGAGACAGAGCCTCAAGCGTCACTCTGGATAGAGTGCTGTGGCATCACAGCTCACAGCAACCTCCAATTCCTGGGCTCAAGCGAGTCTCTTGCCTCCGCCTCCCAAGTAGCTGGGACTACAGGCGTCCGCCACAACGCCTGGCCATTTTTTGGTTGCAGCCGTCATTGTTGTTTGGCGGGCCGGGCTGGATTCGTACCCGCCAGCTCAGGTGTACGTGGCTGGCGCTTTAGCCTGTTGAGCCACAGGCGCTGAGCCTGCTTTCAGTATTTTAAAGTCCACGTCTGTGCCTTATATGGCACATTTGCTTTTTATTTTTTTTATTTTTTATTTTTTTTTGAGACAGAGCCTCAAGCTGTCACCCTAGATAGAGTGCTGTGGCATCACAGCTCACAGCAACCTCCAGTTCCTGGGCTCAAGCGAGTCTCTTGCCTCCGCCTCCCAAGTAGCTGGGACTACAGGCACCCACCACAACGCCCAGCCATTTTTTTGGTTGCAGCCATCATTGTTGTTTGGCGGGCCCGGGCTGGATTCAAACCCGCCAGCCCAGGTGTACGTGGCTGGCGCTTAGCCCATTGAGCCACAGGTGCCGAGCCACATTTGCTTTTTAAATTTTAAAAATTTAAATTTAAATTTTCTCTGACTAAACCTTAGACTTTGGGAGGACGTGTGTGTGTCTGTGTTTTCTAACTTGAGGAACCATGTAATACATTTTTAGTTTTTCTTGACTACACTGAATGTTGGTTAAATGGTTACTGCTGAGTCATATATGTCAGTTTCTGATTATAATTTAAAACAAAGTTCTGTTATATTTGTATGCCCTAATAGATTCTAATTTTTTGAAAAGGTATTTGTTATATCATTTAAAATTTTATATCATCCCTCCCAATGAAATTTTGTGTTGTTAAATACATTAATTGTTGAACTCCATTTTATTAGTAGTACTTTTCAGGTTTCTGAATCATTGAGCTTTAAAATTGAAAAAAAAAATGGCTGAGCCCCCATAGCTCAGTGGTTTGGGCGCCGATCACATGCTCTGGGGCTGGTGGGTTCATACCTGGCCCAGGTCTGCTAAACAACAACAACAAAAATAGCTGGGTGTTGTGGTAGGCATCTGTAGTCCTGACTACTTGGGAGACTGAGGCAAGACAATTGCTTGAGCCCTAGACTTTGAGGTTACTGTGAGCTGTGAGGCCACAACACTCTACTGAGAGTGACAAAGTGAGACTCTGTCTCAAAAAAAAAAAACTAGAATTGAAAAAAAATCTTGATTTAATTTAGTCAAGCTCTTTTCTTTTATACATGAAGAAACTAAGAGTAGTGAAGTCATTTGCCCAAGGTTGCATAGCTTCTTAGTGGTAGAGCCAGAACTAGAATGCCAGTTCAACATGAATTAAATCACCCTAATGTGATTTAATCACATTTATATTATTCTAATATTTTTATATATAGTCTATTCTTATATATTATTGTAATGTAATCACATTTATATTATTCCATATGTAAACAAAAAAAGAGTTCTTGATTTATAAAGAAAAAAATAAAGTGATCAATCTGGCTTGGAGATGAGTTGACCATCATCATATTCTCTCCTGTTCTTTATATTCTCTCCATCTGAGATTGGTATCCATAAATTAGGCCATCTGTTTTATACCCTGGATAATGCTAGGAGTTACCAAATATTTTCTCTTTGAAAATACTTTCAAATGCCAAATACTTTCTCTTTGAACTACCTTCTTACAGAAGCCTTGCCAAACATCTGTTATAATATTCCTCAGGCAGATTATAATACTGTTGCTTTTGTTTAAGTTTTTGAAATAATAATACATTCCAGTTCTGTGTTTCTGAAGATAACCCTTATAGTAATAAGGATCTTGTGTTACTTAAACTCTTCACTCACCCACTAATGTTTTAGCTTCTATCATTCTTGGAGATGTCTGATTGTATCAATGATATGTTGGTTCTTTCTTATTCCCAACAGAGTAATTCGGATTAATTTTTTTTTTTTTTTTGAGACAGAGCCTCAAGCTGTCACCCTGGGTAGAGTGCCGTGGCATCACAGCTCACAGCAACCTCCAATTCCTGGGCTCAAGCGAGTCTCTTGCCTCTGCCTCCCAAGTAGCTGGGACCACAGGCGCCCGCCACAACGCCCGGCCATTTTTTGGTTTCAGCCGTCATTGTTGTTTGGCGGGCCTGGGCTGGATTCGAACCCGCCAGCTCAGGTGTACGTGGCTGGCGCCTTAGCCCGTTGAGCCACAGGCGCCGAGCCATTCGGATTAATTTTTGTTTGAAGGGAACCTAAGTTTTGTTTATAAATATTGCTGGCAGTGAGTTTGCAAGTGTAACCTGAAGGCAAAATTAGAGACAAGGTTTTGCTCTGTTGTCTAGGCTGGGGTGCAATGACATGATCATAGATCACTACAGCCTCCAACTCCTGGACTCAAGTGATCTAACCTCTACCTCCTGAGCAGTTAGTAGTCCATGCTGTAGACGGTAGCTAATGGACTACTAGGTTATGTGCCACCATGCCCAGCTAATTTTTACATTTTTTGTGGAAATGGATTCTCATTCTCAAGTCCAGGCTGGTCTTGAACTCCTGGCCTCATGCTATTTTCCTGTCTCAGCCTTTCAAAGTACTGAAATTATAGACATGAGTCTTTATATGTAGGAATGTACATTTAACATACCATAAACTTTCTACCCTTTTAAAATGTACAATTAAGTGGTACGTTTTAGTATATTCACAGAATTGTGTATCTATCACTACAGTCTAATTTTAGAACATTTTCTTTTTTTTTTGCAGTTTTTGACCAGGGCTGGGTTTGAACCCGCCACCTCTGATATATGGGGCCGGCACCATACTCCTTGAACCACAGGCGCTGCCCTAGAACATTTTCAACACTGCACAAAGAAACCCTGTATCTGTGTATTAGCAGTTAATCTGTATTTTTTTCTTCCCCTGCCCCTGGCAACCACTTTTTGCCTCTATGGATTTGCCTATGGACTTTACATGTTAATGGAATCACCCAACATGTGGTTTTCTGTGACTGCTTTCACTTAGTATGTATTCAGGTTCATCTATACTGTAGCATTTATTAGTGCTTAATTCCTTTTTATGGCTGAATAATATTCCATTTTATGGATATACCACATTTTTCTTATCCTTTAATCAGTTGATGGACATTTATGTGGTTTGCATTTTTGGCTATTATGAATAATGGTGCTATAAACAATTCTTTTTTCTTTTTTGTGAGACAGAGCGTCACTTTGTCGTCCTTGGTTGAGTGCCTTGGTGTAATAGCTCACAGCAACCTCAAACTCTTGGGTTCAAGTGATTCTCTTGCCTCAGCCTCCCTAGTAGCTGGACTACAGGCACCTACTACAACACTCGACTATTTTTAGAGACAGGTCTCACTCTGGTTCAGGCTGGTCTCAAACCTGCGAGCTCAGGCAATCCACCTGCCTTGGCCTCCCACAGTGCTGGGATTACAGGTGTGAGCCACCCTACCTGGCCTGCAGTAAACATTCTTGTACAAGTTTTTGTTTGGATACCTGTTTTCATTTCTCATGAGCATATACCTAAGAGTAGAGTTGTTGGGTGATACAGTAACTCTGGTGAATCACCAAACTATTTTCTAGAGTACCATTTTATACTTCCACCAGCAAGTAAGAGCATTCCAGTTTCTACACATCCTTGCCAATACTTGTTTTTTTCACTGTATGTTGCCCTGGGTAGAGTGCTGTGGTGTCACAGCTCACAGCAACCTCAAACTCTTAGGCTTAAGCAATTCTCTTGCCTCAGCCTCCCAAGTAGCTGGGATTACAGGTGTCCACCACAATGCCTGGCTATTTTTTTTTTTCTTATTTTTTTTTTTTTTTTTTGAGACAGAGCCTCAAGCTGTCACCCTGGATAGAGTGCTGTGGCATCACAGCTCGCAGAAACCTCTAATTCCTGGGCTCAAGCGAGTCTCCTGCCTCCTCCTCCCAAGTAGCTGGGACCACAGGCGCCCGCCACAACGCCCGGCCATTTTTTGGTTTCAGCCGTCATTGTTGTTTGGCGGGCCTGGGCTGAATTCGAACCTGCCAGCTCAGGTGTACGTGGTTGGCACCTTAGCCGCTTGAGCCACAGGCACCGAGCCACGCCTGGCTGTTTTTTTTGTTGTAGTTGTCATTGTTGTTTGGCAGGCCCGGGCTGGATTTGAACCTGCCAGCTCCGGTGTATGTGGCTGGCACCCTAGCTGCTGAGTTTACAGGCACTGAGCCACTTGCAAATACTTGTAATTGTTGATTATTTTTGATTGTTTTTATTATTGCCATTCTTGTGGGTGTGAAGTGGTATTTCATTGCAGGTTTTATTTTTGTTTTGTTTTGTTTTGTTTTTGAGACAGAGTCTCACTCTGTTGCCCAGGATAGAGTGTCATGGTATTACTGTAGCTCAAAGCAACCTCAAAGTCCTGGGCTCACGCAATCCTTTTGCCTCACCCTCCCAAAGTGCTGGTAATACAGGTGTGAGCCATCATGCCCACCCCCAATTTTATTCTGTTGTATATGAATATTCAGTTGTCCCAACATAGTTCATTGAAAAGACTATTCTTTCCTTCATTCAAACTGTCTTATCAAATGAGTTGATATGTGTTCTTGGGTACATCTTCAAATAATTTTGGTTTAACTTTGAACATTCATTTAGTAATAGTAAATTCAAATTGCCTCATAACTGAATGAAGATAATAAAGGTATAACTGATGTTTAAAGGACAGTCTATTATTGAACTATTGCTGTCAGAAGAAACTTTGCAGCCTCCCCTAGGGCAATAGCAAATATTTTAGAATGAAAGAGGGTTGTGGAATTGAATACAATTGCATTAGGTTACAGTTTTTTAATATTTATTATTTGTATTTATATTTATTTATTTATTCTTTTGAGACAGAGTCTCACTCTGTTGTTCCAGGCTAGAGTGCTATGGAGTCATATAATTCACAGTAACCTCAAATTCCTGGGCTCAAGCAATCATCTTGCCTCAGCCTCCTGAGTAGCTGGGACTAAAGGTGCCTACTACAACAAGAGACAGGGTCTCGCTCTTGCTTAGGTTGGTCGCGAGCTCTTGAGCTCAAGCAGTCTACCCACCTTGGTTTCCCAGAATGCTAGGATTACAGGAGTGAGCCATTGCACTCAGCTAATTTTTCTTTTCTTTTTTAGATCTATCTTTCTTTTCTTTTTTTTGTTTTTTAGAGAGAGAGTCTCACTTGCCCTCGATAAAGTGCTATGGAGTCACAGCTCACAACAACCTCCAGCTCTTGAGCTTAGCTGATTCTCTTGCCTTAGCCTCCTGAGTAGCTGGGACTACAGGTGCCCATCACAACGCCCGGCTATTTTTTTGTTGTCTTGCAGTTTGGTTGGGGCCGGGTTCGAACCCACCACCCTCGGTATATGGGGATGGCACCCTACTTACTTAGCCACAGGCGCTGCCCCCTTTTTTAGATCTTTTGCCTACCTTGAGTGGAACGTTCAGAGCAGAGGTTCCACGTCCAGCCCTGTAAATCCTTGCTGCCTGCTTGGCAGTTATATCATGAGGTTACTTAAGAATTAGTTTTGTTTCTTTTGTGAGTTAAACTCCTCTCTTAGTTTTATTTGGGGTACTTACTTTGTTTTGACTATGCCATAAATATCATCTAATTTAGAATTCCTGGGATGATTTAGGCAAGCTTCAGAAAAGGGGCCAGAAGAGAGTAGAATTGAAAACGTAAAGCTACTTAATTTTGTTGATTGTTCTCTGATCACATTTTAGTTTTAAATTTTGACCATTCAAAATATCAGTGAATAGGGCGGCGCCTGTGGCTCAAGGAGTAGGGCGCTGGCCCCATATACTGCAGGTGGCGGGTTCAAACCCGGCCAAAAACTGCAAAAAATAATAAAAATAAATAAAATAAAATATCAATGAATAGAAAGGATTTTTCTTGATATATAGCTTATAATATTGACTGAATATTTTTTCCCTGAGGTAATATTCATTTGGCACTCAGTATGTTTAGGAGTGGATGGTGGAGCTATAAGGGGATGTCCAGTTTTATTGCAAATTAAAGAGAGTCATTCATATTAGGAATACAAGTATTACTATTGTCATGTTCTAAAACCTTGATGCCTTAGCTGAATTATACCATCATGATCCTATTTTGATATTGCCACTGTAGGTATTCTGGGAAATATGAGTGCTTTTTTTCCCTAAACCCTGCACCAAAGGACTTTTTCCTCCTATACCACAAAGGTTATAATTTCATAGAACTGTTTTATTTATTTATTTTTTTGTGTGCTGGTTAATATTAGTTCATGTGGGACAAATTTTGTTAGGTAAATTTCTCTAAATGTGATTGTGAGAATTAATTTGGAATGTGATTGAAAAATACTGAATATTGGATTCTATAATTTTTGTCAGTCTACTTCAGAAATAAAAAAGATCATTGTTGAGAAGATTATATATGATCTCTTAGTAAATGAATTACAGAGATAAGACAGGGACTTTGGCATTTCCTGAATTGCCAGTCAAGTTCTTAGTAGTTTATGGTCATTGTCTTTTTTTTTTGGTCTTGTTTATAATATTGTACCCATGACAGTTTATTCCTTAAATGTTTTCAGATTTCGTTTTCTACATAAATGGAATATGTTCAGGGATTTTTGCCTACGCATGTTTGTCTATAAGTGGTCGAATGCAGTGCTTCTTTAGCTTTTCCTTTGAAGCACTCTCAGGGTCTGGGTTGTTTAGAGCAACTTTTCACAAGCACAACATATCTTTGAAGACTCCCACATTTTGAAAAAGTGAGAATTTTACCTGTTGTTCTTTATAGGTTAAATATTTTTATCTGAAATGCTTGGGACCAAAAGTGTTTGGATTTCAAATTTTTTAGAATTTGGAATATTTGCATATACATAACAGGATATACTGGGTATGAGATTAACTTTGAACACACAATTGTTTTATGTTTCAAATAGAGCTTATACACATGTATCCTGAAGGTAATTTTATATATTATTTTTAATTATTTGGGCATGAAACACAGTTTGTATACATTGAACCATTTACTTTTAGTAGAAACAAGATCTCGCTCTTCTTGCTCAGGCTGGTCTCAAACTCCTGACTTCAGGGGACCCACCCAGTTTGGCGTCCCAGAGCCTGGCTGGGCTGGGTGTTAGATTTTAATGATAGCTGATAGCCTCATAGAACCTAACTTCTTGGTTCGGTGCCTGTGGCTCAAGCGGCTAAGGCGCCAGCCACGTACACCTGAGCTGGTGGGTTCGAATCCAGCCCGGGCCCACCAAACATACAATGACGGCTGCAACCAAAAAATGGCCAGGTGTTGTGGTGGGCGCCTGTAGTCCCAACTACTTGGGAGGCAGAGACAGGAGACTCACTTGAGCCCAGGAATTGGAGATTGCTGTGAGCTGACAGTACTGTATCCAGGGTGACAGCTTGAGGCTCTTTCTCAAAAAAAAAAAAAACAACCTAACTTCTTTCTTTAAGTGATGCAATCATATTCAGCTGAGTTATCCCAAAATAATTTATTTCTAGATTTAGGAGTGCTTTCAGGATTAATTTATTTTTCTTATTACTAAAACAGTTAAATCTTGAGGCTTCATAAGAATTAGTTCTTCTTTTGTAAATTATTGGATTGGTAAGATAAGATCTTTATGTAAATTCTGGAGTTTGTATAGCTAACAGGAGGAAAATTATCTTTCTTTTAGGTGGGATCCAAACTAAGGAATGGTATGCATTCTTATGATACTTTGCCATTTACAAACCTTTTTTACATGCCTTAAATTTTTTAATCTTACTGAAGTTTGTTTCTACTGCCCCTCAGTACAGTGCAGTAGAGAAGTCGCTATACATAGGGAAAATGAGCAATTGTAGCTAAATGTACCTTTAATTACAAAATATTCATTACAAAATTTTACAAGGAGGTGACCAATGCATAGAGAATATTTTATTTGTCATTTACCTTATGGTAACTTTAGGGGGGACTTTTGGGACACCCTGTGGGTAAGAATACTATATAATATTTTGAATCAGTTGAGGCCTTCATTTACTAAAAAAAAAAATCTTCATTTCTGAGCTTTGCAGTGATTATAATCAGTATGAGGATTTCTTTTACTTGCATTTGGCCAAATTTTTTTTTTTTTTTTTTTTTTTTTGAGACAGAGCCTCAAGCTGTCACGCTGGATAGAGTGCTATGGCATCACAGCTCACAGCAACCTCCAATTCCTGGGCTCAAGCGAGTCTCTTGCCTCTGGCTCCCAAGTAGCTGGGACTATAGGCGCCCGCCACAACACCCAGCCATTTTTTGGTTGCAGTCATCATTGTTGTTTGGCGGGCCCGGGCTGGATTCGAACCCACCAGCTCAGGTGTACGTGGCTGGCACCTTAGCCCATTGAGCCACAGGAGCCGAGCCTTTTTTTTTTTTTTTTTTTGAGACAGAGTCTCAAGCTGTTGCCTTAGATAGAGTGTTGTGACATCACAGCTCACAGCAACTTTGAACTCTTGGGCTCAAGCGATTCTCTTGCCTCAGCCTCCCAAGTAGATGGGATCACAGGCGCCCACCACAACACCCAGCTATTTTTTGGTTGCAGTTGTCATTGTTGTTTAGTTGACCCATAAGAGATTCGAACCTGCCAGCCTGGGTGTATGTGGCGGGCACTGCAATCACTGTGCTACAAGCGCCGAGCCTTTCCCTGAGATTTTTATATCCATAGTAGCTACCTTTGCATGCCCTTATTTGTAAAAATCAGTGCCTAAGCATATAGACACCTGATTCTAAATAAGAATGTAAAACAAGTTGATTTAAGTGCTGTTAACATTGTATACTCCTAACTCTTGAGCTAAGCGCTGAGAGAAAGGGGAAGTTGGAATTTATTTTTCCTGTCGATGCAAGGTTTTAAAAATGAGCCTTTGCTACCTTCCTCTCCTAATCCAATGGAAAAATATATTTCACAATCTTGGTTATTGGGAGCCTAATGAAATCTGACAGTTGAGTCCTTAAGGGTTGGAGCAGTAGTAAGATCAATTATTTTGTGGTGGTTGTCTTTGAATATAATAGTTAGGTATATACTGCAAGGTATATACTTTGCCTTATTTGGTGTTTTTCATTTTTAATTTAGATTTCAGAATCCTCAGTTTAGGGCTCTAGTTCGCCATCTATTGGTCCTGGAATTGTGTGTTAATACCTTTGTGTATTTTGTGGGATTATTATTTATGTGGAGATATTTGTGTGTGTGTGTGTGTGTGTGTGTGTGTGTGCGCGCGCACGCGCGCGCGCACATTTAAAAAATCATCTAAATTTCCTTCCCAGGACTGTAAATAAAAAGCCAAGACTAAGACTGTCCTTTGGATGTATATACAAATACATAAAAATACTAGTTTGTGTAATTTGACCCTGTGACCCTAAACTGTCTGCTTTGATATTTGAGAACCATGATTATGCTTTGTTTAGAGTGTGACTTATTTAAGAGTATAAATGCAAACACAGATATATAGGTGCAGATGCCGTGGGAGCTAGTGATTTAAAGTAACTTTGTGGGAAGACTAAAACTGTTCTGTAACAGTAAGGGTGTTTTTTGACTAGCAGAAGTGACATGTAACTCCGGATATTGGTTCTGGTAAGCCACAAAAAAGCATTGAGCATTTTGCATCGTCTTTTTTGGTAGCAGAACGTATCCTTTTCATCTGCTGAACCTGATGATATAATTATTGGACCTCTCCTTCAGCATTTAAACCAATTTTGATGAATTCTTGGTTACTCTTAAACCTCAAAGCAGTGAACTCATCTTTCGGCAACTCTCCCTTTATTGTTAAAGGATGGTAGTTTGTGTTTTATGATGCTGAATTCTTTAAGTCTACAAAAAATTCTATTTTAAGGCCTTACTTTGGGAAAGATGTAAGATATCCTACCAACCAACAAACTGGTCGTGAGAAATAATAAGGTGTCGCGACTTTAAACCAACTCTAGTAGGAAAGTGGGAAGTTTGCTTTTTGTTGTGAGATTTTATTGTGAGAACTCTGTGGAATTCTTTGTTAAACTTTCAGCATAGCAGTGAACTTCCTTTTGGTGGCGGCAGGAAGCATAAATACTCATTGTGTAATGCCCTTTGCCTGTTTTGGCGGATCTGCCAAGCCATGTCACCCCAAACAAGACGCGTGCTTCTCTTCGAAAACTACAGTTCCCAGAGGGCCCGGCGCTGGTGGGCCATCACTTCCCCTCTGGCTCCCGGCTGCCCCTTCCCGGGCTGGCCCGGCGCGGGCCCCGACTCGCGCCTGCGCAGTGACAACGTGCGCTTTTTTCTTTTTCCCCCACTCTGGCGGCTGCGGAGCGCAGCGCTGGGGCTAGTGCCCAGCCGTGCTGCAGTGCGCGGCGGCAGGCTGCTCGGACAAAGGGCGGGCGGCAGAAACCGCTCCACTGGTCAGGGCGCTTCCTGCCCGATTCAGCGCACGGTTAGGCCTGGAGTAGTGTGGCACCGACTCCTTACTACATAGTGCAAACAGTTCCTCGCTCACGTCCTCTTCCTTCGCGGCGCCAGCCCGCCTTGCCCCTCATAGCCGGCGCGCGTCACCGCCGGCCTCAGCGCGGAGGGAATGTGACGGCGTCAGTGCCTCAGGTTAGCCTCGCCTCGGCCGGATCGAGGGCTCGCTCCCGCCTGCCGCAGTGCCGCGTGCTGCCGCCGCACGTCTGGGACAGCTGGGCCCGGCACCGCGGCCTCCGCAGATGTAGATGCAGGAGCAGCGGCCGCGGCGAGGAGCCATGACTGAGGCGGCGGCGGCGGCCGCGCCTCCTGGCGGCCCGCGGGGGCGGCGCGGCGGGCGCCCCCTGGCGGCGCGCCGGGGTGGAGCGGCCCTTCGCCGCCGCAGCCGCAGCCGGCGGAGGCGCTGCTGTCCCTCCTCCCCGTGTCCCCGGCGCTCGCCCGCTCGCTCGCTCGCTCCATTCTCCCTCCGCTTCAGATTAAAGGGGGGGAGGGAAAAGGAGCTCGGCCGCCATTTTCCCAGTGCCGCCGCCACCGCCGCCACCGCTCGCCGAGCCGGCGGGAGAACCGAGCACCGTAGCGAAGCCGACTCGTCTTGCCGCGGCGGCGCGGGGGCGGCTGGAGCGCGTTCCCCGGCTGCGAAGAGGCGTCCGGGGGTGGCGGTCGGGGTGCGGGCTCGGGCTGCAGACGGCGGCGCTTGTTTGTCGGGGCGGGGGGGCGGCTTCACCCTCTGCCCCCGCCCGCCCTCCCGGGCGGGCTGCGGTTCCCGGCCGTACCCAGGCCCCGCCGGAGCGGAGGAACGCCGGAGACAGGGCCCGAAAGAGAAGAAAAAGCAGCCGCTCCCCGCCGCCGCCTTCCCCTCCCCCTCCGCCTCGCCCCCCCGCCCGGAAAGTCAGGGCGGCTCCGGGCGCCGGGGGGGAGGAGAGCGGCGGGCCCGGGCCGGAGCCGCCGCCGCGCGCCCCCGCCCGCCGCTGGCCCTCGGCGCCCAGGCCGGGGGGCTGTTTGCAAACTGCGCCCATTTTGTGGGGCTGAATCCGCCCGGGCTACGCTCCTCCATCACGTGGTAGGTGCTGCTGCTGTTCCTCTCCTCCTCCTCCTCTCGCTGCCCTTTCTCCTTCTCCTCGCTCTCCCTGTGGCTCCCATTTCTCCCTCTCTTTGTTAGTTGTAACTGGAAAGGCAGGGCAGGAGAGAAAAAAATCCCCGGAACTTTAAATGGCCTCTCCGGGCTTCCCCGCTGCGGGTCCGGGCTGGGAGTCGCCCCAAGGGCGGGGGTGTGCGGGGGCCCTTCCCCACCAGCTGCCGCCTCGTTCGCCAGGTTTTCCTTTGGCGTTCTATTTAAAAAGGCGGCCTGAAGAACATGATTTATTCCCGTAAAAAAAACCAAAACAAAACAAAACAAACTCTGCCGCTTGCTTTGAACTTCTCTTGGTTGCAAAAGGCCTTTCTCTGCTCGAAACATACATCTTGCGCGTTTCACGGTTTGTATCACAACTCTAATTGTTTCATTTATTTTTTATTTTTGTTGCTTGTAAATTCAGGTCACTTACGTTTTCAGATCTAGTCTCCCCAGGCGGACGTGTTTTTTTTTCTTTTTTTAACTAAAGAGGAAGAGGTATTTATTTGCTTTTAAGTGAGTTGGAATCTTACTGCCTTTTGGGGAGCCTGTTTTCCGGCTGTCTTCTGATTCTCAACAGATAGTTTGTTTTCGATAGGATTAATACCTCTACTCTCATGCTTTCCTTAAAAATTATTTTGTTTTCCAATGTTGGAAAACCAATGTGAAATTTTAGAGAAACTCGTAACTTAAGTATTGCTTATTGATTGCCTTAGGGGAGAAGGGGTGACATGATGGCGCCACTTTAAATTGCTCTCTTTCCTCCTCCTGCCTCCCCCACCCCTACCCTGGAGGTCACTGGAGCATTTTCCGTGACCTATTAATAAAATTGTATTTGAGGGTGTTAGCGGTACTATTCGGAGGGATTAGAGTTTGGTCCCTCAGGGGTCTGGACACAAGAATCCCGCAGTCCTCAAAGTTCGGAGAAATCTCTCTAGTCCTCCAGCCTCGCCTCCCTCCCCTCCATTCACAATCCTGGTGTTGCCATCTCCTTTGTCACGTGGCTAGTAATCATTGTGTTTTTTTTTGTTTGTTTTGGGGTGTGTGTTTATATTTTTAATTTTTTTATTTTGGCCCAGAGGAACCTTCCCAATCCCTATTGGAGAGATCAAAATGTTTCAGTTTTAATTTTAAAGTCGGAGAACATTTTAAAATAAGCTATAAAATTACATAATCTTTGCCTTGCATAATCATGATATAGATTGTTACTGAACTTCATCTCTAAAGTACTTTTAAGTATGGAAAATAGAATATTAGAATATGTTTTCCATTTGTCAGGATGGTTTGTAGTTTGTATTTTTCCCGCTTTTGGGGTCATTTAAAGTACCGCTATTTACGAAGGCTAAAGTGGGTGTGTTTTCCCTTCCCCCTCTTCTATAGGCTGTACTTAGTTCCTTTCCTAGCATACTGTCTGACCAATTTAGAAGATTTCAATTATCTACAGGCGTTATCAGTTTAAACAGTTTTTCTTTTTTTCAGTTAACAAGGGTGAATACTTTGGAGTAAGACTTGTTTTTTACCTAAGAATATTACATTAATATTTCTGTTGCTTTTGATACAAAGAATTTTTACTTAAAAAGAATGTTCTTTTTTTTTTTTTAAGTCAGTTTTCCCCATAATTAAGTGAATTGTTTTATAAAATCTGAAGTATATCTCTGTTTTTCTACATAGGTTACTAGAGACTTTCCCAATTGGAAATTATCTGTTGTGATTTAAGAAATATTAAAAAACATGACATGTAGTGATTATTGGGTAAACTTTGATTCTCTTACTATGCATTAATGTATTTTCAATGGTTTGGGCCATTTTTTTTTTTTTGCTAACAGTTACATCATGTCATGTGATATGTGCATTGTGATGTGTAGTTCTAAAAATAAGGCAAGGTAAAAATGCTCATCCCCTGGGAATTTAAAATATGTCTTATAAAATGTGGGATAGCCACTCTCAGTCATGGAATTCTGAATTGGATTTCCACTAGGTTTATCCAACAAAGAATGCAAATTCCTTTTGACCTTTAGTATATTTAATGTATTTGGTAGTATTCTAATAATTTGAGGTGGTTGACTTTTTATTTCTCAAGTGTGAACAATGTGGAGGGAAACATTAGCTGTTAGGAAGGTCCTAAAGCTGTTATGGTGAAGATGGTTGTCTTTGCTGACTGCCTCGTTTAATTATGTATAAAATATTTGTGCTTTGTGGCTTTGAACAAATAGGAATTTTTAAAGCCTTTGTGGTAGGGTGGGATTTTTTATCTTCCCATCTATATGAATTTACTCAAATAAAGTTTTCCTAAATCTTTTCTGAAAGCTTCATCCAGAACATAAAATAAGTATTTTGAGTTTTGTGCTTTACCAAAGTTAGACGCTAAATTTTTGTCTGATTTTCTTTCTTATTGCGTGTGTACACAAGTTATTCTCTGGTTAAACTTGCAGAGCACCCTGTGATTTTTAGGTCATTGTTTCCTGTTGAGGAAAACTCTGATAGCTAGAAAGTGTTCACTTGTGAATTTTTATCAAGGTGAGAAGGAAAATAACTATACTTCATTTTTTTCCTTCTTCAAACACTGTCATTACTATTACTCTTCCATCTCTCTCTAATAATGCTACACTGTACCTAGTGTGTCTGCATCCTCTGGATGGTTGGGTTGACCACAAATTTTAATTATATTTTAAAGTAAGTTTAGATTTGTTCTGTTTGATATGATGTTATTTGTGTAATCTGTAAACATAGGGTTGTGGTGGTGGTGGTTTGAGAAGGTATTTTAGTTTAACTCAGTGGTTCTTTTTAGGCCCTTCTGTGAGTAAAGCTTAGTTACGATGTTATAGTAGAAAAGGAATTTTCAAAATGTTTTAAACATCAAACTAATACATACTGGATTCTGTGAAGAATAGTCATAGAAAGTTTCTCTGTTAAAAAGTAATGCTTATTCCTGGCTCAGCACCTGTGGCTCAACGGGCTAAGGCGCCAGCCACGTACACCTAAGCTGGTGGGTTCGAATCCAGCCTGGGGCCCGCCAAACAACGACGGCTGCAAACAAAAAATGGCCGGGCGTTGTGGCAGATGCCTGTAGTCCCAGCTACTTGGGAGGTGGAGGCAGGAGACTCGCTTGAGCCCAGGAATTGGAGGTTGCTGTGAGCTGTTGATGCCACAGCACTCTTATCCAGGGTGACAGCTTGAGGCTCTGTCTCAAAAAAAAAAGTAACGCTTATTCCTTTAATATTTATTAAGCTTGGAAGGGGTTGGGTAGGAGCTATTTTTGCTTCTTGGTGAGGCCATTAAGACAGAAATTAAAGAACTTCCTTTCTGGAGAGATGTATATAATAAAATATATCAATTTTTTTTCTTCTTCCAAAGAACTTTTTCATTCCCTTGAGTTTAAAGGGGAGGGAGTACTGTGGACAAATGTGGCCCTCTGTTTTTTGCTCCAGGGCAAAATCTCTTCACTGAGTGGTTTATTTAGAGTTTTCTGTATCTCTCTCTTTTTTTTTTTTTGCAGTTTTTGGCGGGGACTGGGTTTGAACCCACCACCTCCAGTATATGGGGCTGGCTCCCTCTGCCTTGAGCTACAGGCACTGCCCTGTCTCTCTTTTTTGAGACACAGGGTTTCCTTACGTTGCTAAGGTTTGAGTGTGTGGCTGTTGATAGACACTGTCATGATGCTCTATAGCATTAAACTAAGCGGGGTGCTTCTGCCTCAGTATCCTGGGTAGCTGGGACTACAGCCTTGGGCCATGTTGCCCTACTTGTTTAGACTTTCAAAGCACCTTTGCATTCTTTTTCCATTTTAAATAAGTTTCTACCTTGAATGTTAGATTGTTTTAGGTTTGGGGAAACATTTTACATTCGTGCCCCTTTATTTGCTCACGTCATGAAAGAGTACAGTGCAGGTGTCTGAAATAAAATGGTCACAAACACCTGGCCTGTCTACAATGTCAGGGCAAAGAAGACTTGGACCATGTCCTTTCCCTAAAATAGGACTTTAACGGTTTCTTGGAAATCTATATTAAGACTGGTTTTTGAGTTCTCGTGTTGCTTCTGAAGAATTTATGTATATAGTTTCTATCTTAATAAATCGCACATCAACCTTTGGGCATCCTAAAAGTTGTACAAAAATATTTCTGCCGTGGTGTAAAAATTCATAACAAAGTAAGATTGTCTCATTGGTACTTCCCATTCCTTGAAATGTGAGCTCAAAACTCAGGTGAACCATAATATGATTAGAAAAGACAATTATATCGCTATACTAGAGTCACCAACATTTGAAGGATACCAGAAGAAGATAGGAGGTAAGTGATATCCTTGGGTGTCACTTGCAGATTGAGGGGAAAATTGTGGCTCATAGAAAAAGATCAGTATGCACTTACGGGGAGGGTATCTATTATGCTTTGTTTTTGTGTTAAACCATGTGCCCATCTTGTCTCTGATAGGATAAGGTAAAGGTAGAATGCAGTGTTTGGAAACCAAAGTAGAAAACACTACTAACAAACTTAGGTAGCTTGAAAGAAAAGTTGAAATATTTCATATGCAGATTAAAAACCTTTATGCCAAGAGGCCCTTCAAGATGGAGATGTTTTAAATTCTTGTTTCTCCATTGGGTAGCACAGTGTGGTGAATAGTAGTTGTTTAATAAATGTTACTTTCTTCAGACCTTGCTTTCCAAGATTTTAAGCCAGCTCCATAGAATTTTAGCATTTGGAAGCCTTCTGTCAGGGCATTATTTAGTGATATATCGTTGACTGAACTTGCTGTTTTTTCCTCTAAGTTTTTTAGAATTAGTTTATCTCTAAGCATTTGAGAGTCAGAAAATAAAAAGAGGTAAATTCAGTGCAGTTTTATCTAAATGTTATCAAAAACTCTGGTTCTTGTTACTAGAGCTACGAATCCAAAATGAGATCTTACTTTGAATTTTAAAGACAGCGAATTTTGCCCTTGTTTGGAAAAAGTTGCTTGAGTGGCATTAAACTTAATGGAGTCCCTCACCTTTTAATTCTTTTTTTTTAATAGGGAGCAGCTTAAGATCAAACTTGGTTAAATTCAGTTGGAGGGGAAGTATTGGGTAATAAAAGAGATGAATAACAATTTTGTTAGGATGTTAAACCAAAAATTGCTGAGACCTGATATCCAGACTTCTCTTGCTTATTTGGCCCTTGTGACTGACTCCTCATTAGCACTTCCACCAGAGGGTGTGAACAGATAGAGGGTAAAAGCTAATTATTGCTAGTATGTATAGAGGCTTTGTAGAAATATTAGTCTAAAAAAAAAGAAATACTAGTCTGATAGTTGAACTGTCAGAGAAGTTTCATTAAGCTGAAACTTACACAGAGAACGGAATATGTTTGAAGATCTTAGGCATGTATCAAACCGGACTGCAGTTATTTGCAATTAGTGATTTACTCCTTATTTCCCAGTCTTTAAACTTCCAAGAGAATGAAGAAGGATGTTAGTATTGTAATATTTCGCTAGCATTGGAAAAATGTAATTTTTTAAATTAATTAAATTTATTCTAAAGATGAGATACGTTTCAGTGGGATCTCAGGAATCTGGTCATGAGCCCCTCCCCCCAAGTACTGTATTTGCTTTCGAATTGCTTGGAATCTTCAAGAATTGTTTAGGAAGACTTTTATCATTAGGGTTTGTTAGATAAGATAAATAGTGCATTTCTTTTTTTTTGTCTTTTGTGTGCTGAAGACTTGTAGGAAATTTGAATTCAGTGAGAGGATAGAAATAGAATAAACATTAATAGTTTGATACATAGCCATCCTTCAAAAAAAATTTTTTTAACACCAATAAGATTATACTTGTCATGTACCTTCATGTTTTTAAAATTTAGGGGTTCTTTTTTTTTTTTTTGAGACAGAGCCTCAAGCTGTCACCCTGGATAGAGTGCTGTGGCATCACAGCTCACAGCAACCTCCAATTCCTGGGCTCAAGCGAGTCTCTTGCTTCCGCCTCCCAAGTAGCTGGGACTACAGGCGCCTGCCACAACGCCAGGCCATTTTTTTGGTTGCAGCCGTCATTGTTGTTTGGCGGGCCGAGCTGGATTTGAACCCACCAGCTCAGGTGTACGTGGCTGGCGTCTTAGCCACTTGAGCCACAGGCGCCAAGCCGGGATTCTTTTTTATGTTACAATTCTTTGAAAGAATTGTGTATATAATTTGTGTATCCGTGAGAATA
>CAUYRH010047326.1:0-17351 GCA_963574655.1 Perodicticus potto
CTCACACTGGTGGAATCCAGTTACTATTAGACTTCTGTGACCAATGATGTCAAACAGTGGGTATGGCTTATGTATTTAGAATATGTTGAATAATGTCTAGTAGATACTCAAAAAGTTATTATGGCTCCAGGTCTACTCTGGTTATCACATCTCATTAAGTACTGTTTTTGTGTTGAGGGTTTTGTACAAGAAAACACTTTAAGGGAGTTTTAGTCCCCTTTTAATTATTTGTAATCACTAAACTATAATATGAGCAAGAAAGAAGCATTATTTGAGTATTTGGGGTTTTTTTTCTTATTAAATCATGGTTGTGCACATAAATGCAATCATGAGGTACAATGTGCTGGTTTTATATAAAGTTTGAAATATTTTCATCAAACTGGTTGACATAGCCTTCACGGCACTTTCTGAGTTATTGTGTTCAGACATTTATATTCTACATTTAGTAAGTTTCACCTGTGCCCTTCTGAGATCCACCTGAGCATTTGAAAATACCGTGTTTACATGGGAGATTATTTAGAACCAGATTTTTATCATTGAACTCCTTTGTATAGACAGAATTTAAATGCAGATAGAATTTGTCAGACTAATTCGTTACCTCTCTCACGGCGGTCAGACGAGCTATTCTTGAGAGCCCAGGACGTTCGTAGTAAGTTTGGCTCACTGTGTGCTCCCGTCTTCTGTACCTTGCCCATCTTGAGGTAGAAAATGTCAAACGTGGCAGAGACCCGAACCAAATAAACGCAAAATCAGATAATAAGTCTGATTTTGTGAAAATAAATTCACAAAAGTGAAGATACTAAGTGACTTTTGTAACTATCACCTGTTAGGCCCTTCCGCTTCTCTAACTGGTAGGTCACCTGATCCTGCTCTTCCTGGTGGACTGTGCCAAACGCTAAGAATTCCTCGGTATGGATGTGAGAGTGCTTGAAAAATTGTAATGGTGCGTTGAGAAGACTGGCCTATTAGGCACAGAGAATTAAACCAAATTTTAATTATCGTTTTTGAGTTATCAGTTTGTGAGTATATGAAGACAAATAGACATTTATACATATACAATTTGTATTTGCCTTATTTGTATTTGCCTTAAATTTGTATTTGCCTTTGGCACCTGTCATGCATTTCTTTACCAGCATTCAGTGAAATCTTTGTAAATCTTGTCATCCTTTATTATTTGAAAATGTATGATCTAATGATTTTTGGAAATAATTAAAGGTTATTTGTGACCCAAATAAATAAATAAATAAATAACTTTATCTAGTGTTACTTTGCAATTTTCCAAGCATGACACAAGTAACAACCAAATCCATCTATGTGTCAGCAATGGTCACAATTTCAGGACTATTGTATGTTTGTTTTTATATTAATTTTTCTTTTTATGAAGCCAGTATCACCCTGATACCAAGGAAAAGGAAGGACGCAAAATGTGTCCATTTCAAAATGTAAATAATGCATGTGAATTAGAATCACGATCATAAATATAATAAATATTAAGTAATGATAAAGATACAAAGAAAAAGACATTCTTCCACTGCAAGGTGAATGAAGACTGTGTTCAGAAGAATAACCAGATGTATCATCCTACAAAGGTGAGGAGTCCAAATTTCTTGGCCAGTTTTAGAAAACAAAATTCACAAATTAATAAAGATGAATTGGCTCAATGCCTGTAGCTCAGTGAGTAGGCCGCCAGCCACATACACCAAAGCTGGTGGGTTTAAGCCCAGCCCAGGCCTGCTAAACAACGATGACAACCGCAACAAAAAATTAGCCTGGTGTTGTGGTGGGCACCTGTAGCCCCAGCTACTTGGGAGGCTGAGGCAAGAGAATCAATTAAACCCAAGAGTTTGAGGTTGCTGTGAGCTGTGACACCATGGCACTCTACCGAGGGTGACATAGTGAGACTCTATCTCAAAAAAAAAAAAAAAAAGAAGGAAAGAAAAGAAGAAGAAAGATGAATTGCCTACAGATAGATTTTCAAGAACGTGAGCACACCTCAGCAGCATACTTACTACCTTGAATTAATGATTTCACAGAGGCCCACCTAATAGCTGAAAATACAATGTTTAAACCATCCACAATGTTTAAACGCATCTGGTCTTATCTTTTTTTTTTTTTTTCAGGGCTTTTGCTTGGCTGACAGTGATTTAAAGTGAATCTCTGTGACTGAGATGTTAAAACGTAGCAGGTGGGGATAAGGTGCACCATCAAATTGGGCAGTTGACACACATCCTGCCACTCCGCAGTTATAGATCTCAACTAACCAAAGGGAAATCTGCCTTTTCGTGACACTCTTCATCAGACTGGTAAGCAGCCCCTCCTTCCCTTGGCCTGACCAGAGTTTCTGGAGTTGCCAATCTGGACCATCTCTTGGACCATGTGACCCTTTCCAAGGTACCTTCCGTCTGTGAGACCTGGCCTGTTGGTCTGTCACTGCTGTGTCTGAGGGCAGCAGGGATCAGCATTGTCTAAACAGAGATGGCAGGCTTGCTCAGAAAGATTTGTCACCACTTGTATCCCTTGCAGTATGATGGCAATGAGGAACAGGAGCTTTCGTCCCACGTGGTTATGTGACTGACTTATTTGCTGTCTGGGAATAATAAAGTCTGTGCCACCCCCTCCTGTCGTCAACACATATTAAGTTGATGCTACCTACTGGGGTTACTGGGAACAAAGAGGGACACCCCCCCTGAAAAAAGAGTATGAACTGGTGCTATTACTAAGCAAAGGTCTTGAAAGGACAGATAGGAATAATGATCCCTATGCACAGCTGAGGACACTTTCTTCTTTAATGAAGTTATTTACTCTCATTCCTCTGCTTCCTGAAGGGAAGATAATCTCAGTAGCTTGTTTTCCTAGCCTTTCATTTTATTTACCCCTTTGGATATAAAAAGCCTGTTCTGAATTAACTCAAATATGCCTCGAACTCAAAAGTATGCTTGTGATCATGCCCTTTTACACATTTAATGTGGAAAAACCTAACTAACAAAGAAATAGGAAGGCTGGGAGATAATGAGCTCCCGTCCTCCCGTGATCTCCACACATCCATCTGTGGCCGGGACCCTGGAGCCCGACTGCGCCCCCTGCCCCTTCCAGCTGCCACCCTGTGGCCCCCCGCAGCTCCACTGGGGAGGGTGGCTCCTTTGATGCAGCGAACCCCTGAAATGAAAGCCCTGGATAGTTGACATCTCTCAACAAAGGAGAAGATGTAAGGAAGTCCAGGCGGACAGAAGCCACTGAGTCAGCGTTAACGGGTTTCTGTTTCGTGCCTGGAAGACCCCAAGGTGAAGGCCACGGAGACAAAGCTGCGCCCGAGGCCCGGCTGCTTACGCAGCTCTCCACCCTGTTTTAATCACCTCCTCTTTGCCCCGCTGATGACAGAGGGGTCCCGCCCTAGAGTTCTGGGGATGACTGAACTCATAACACTCGACATGGGACAGATGAGCCCACAGCAGCCTGTTAGTCACCGACACTCACAGCCCAGGGAAGGAGGCGGCCACAGCCCTGCAGGGCCACAGAGGAGATGCAGATGGGGACGGAGTGGACAGCAGGGCCGTGCGAGGCAGACCGTGGAGCATCAAGGGGGTGGGTGTCCCCGCCTGCCACAGACGGGTGACATTGGCTTGTTTAAATAATTCCACAGGCTGGAGGGAACTGGGTCGGGAGGGGCACCTGTGATCAGGCCAATTGAGGCCCTTCTGGTGTCAGATACCAAAGCAGCATATGATACTGGGACTTAACTTCCACCCTAAACACACGCCCTTCACCACATCTTCCTTTCCATCTTCCACTCCAGGATATGAATCTCTTCTCTTCAGTCTCCTGTAACCTCCAAGGATGTTGTTTTCATGTGTCATTCTTCGTTGGTTATCCTGGCTTGTACAGAATGCTTCCTGCCTAAACACCACGCTTCTAAAGCCCTCACAGCAGGCGTATTTTCTGGGGGAAACTAAGATGAATAGTATACCCAGAAAGAAATAAGCATTATGAAGGCAGAATCCTGTAGGGGTGCTGCTTACAGGGGGTTCGTCCATTTGGGGAATGGAATCCTTACTCTAACGTCGGGTGGGGTCCTCTCAACACTGAGACTCACGTAGCTTCAGCTCCTCCAGGCTTCTTGCTTGCCTTTCTTTTCTTTGATACTTTTCTTCTTTTCTTTCTTGTCTTCACCACCAGTGCATATTACTCGGATAACAAGGGAGAGAAACAATTAGGAGGAATTTTTACAATGGAAGTTAGGAGCACAAGGCAATTATCCTCCCTCCCTCGTGTCTGTGTGGAGAGGGAGTGTCACTGTCCAGCTGCGCCCTCACCCCTCCCTTGAGCTGGGGTGTCTGCTACAACATCAGGGAGGCAGAAGCATTCACGGGTGCTAGGCTGTGCTTAGGCTTGGTCGGAGTCTCTCAAGTGCCAAGTTCAAGGTTATCTTGCCCTTGTGTGTCTGTACCTCTCTGGCTGCCCGGCTCATTGGTCAGAGGTGGCGTCATGCTGCTGGTGGTGCAGCCTGTGTCAGTCCAGGTGTTGGGGTCCTCACCCCTGTAATGGGCAGTGTCCCAACCCCAGGGTGTGGAGGGCTGTCTCAACCTTCTCAGTGGGATCATTCACTACCAGCCTGGGGTTCGACTGAAAACGGAAGCCATCCAGATACAAGACGTTAGAGAGTCATCTCCTTTTGGTCTCCCAAAAGCTCAAGAGGAGACAGATCTGTGGCATTCCCTTGGCAGGAGAGACAGCAAGCGGCAATTCCCCTTTTTCTCCTCTCTACAGATGTCAAGGATCCTCTCCCCAATCCTGCCCAGAAGAAATTCAGGATGTTCGTTTTATTGTTATGCCTTACTTTTCTTCTATTTTTTCTGTCTTTGATAATTCTACGGTTCTGGAATAACTTCTCAGAGAGTGTTCAAGACTCCTTTTTTCTAAAAGTCATTCAGAGCAAGGAAGATAACACCTCCTGAGAGGTAGAAGCAGGTGGTAGTCCTCGGCCTCCACGGTGGAACAATGCCATGTTCACACTACCATGAGCCCTAAGATGTACCACCAAAGAATGAGTCAGAATGTTGTTCCACAACTGTCTTCAGGCCAGAGCTGTAAGAAGCTGAGGTTTCCCCAGGGCCTCCCTCTTGTATAGTAAAAACTGATTTGCAAAAAGGAACTGAGAAAAAAGAGTTCTCAGTTCTATTGTAAAATGGCTATCAAGTGACCACTTCGTAATGTGATCAAATTGCTAAGGTTTTGCAAAACTAATAGTATGCTACAGGTTCCTACCCAGAAGAATATCAAGTACATGATCGGAGACGGCCTGACCTACAGGCTAAAAGTTGGTAGTTTGGGGTCAGATACTCTTGGATGCAAATCCCAATGTTAGGATTAAACAGCTGTGTGACCTGGAGACCAGTAGTCAAACCTACATTTCCTCATCTGTAAAATCAAGCCTAAAAGAATACCTACTAAGTGATTTGCAAAGATCAAGTCAGATGCATCACATACTGTGGTTAACACGAGGTCAAGCCATACAGCACACACTCAAAAATATTAGCCATTATCATCTAAATAAATAAATGGGGCTCGGCGCCTGTAGCTCAGCGGCTGGGGTGCCAGCCACGTACACTGGAGCTGACGGGTTCTAATCCAAGCAGCAATGACAACTTCAGCCAAAGAATAGCCGGGCACTGTGGCCGGCGCCTGTAGTCCCGGCCTGTAGCTACTTGGGAGGCTGAGGCAGGAGAATCGCTTAAGCCCAAGAGTTTGAGTTTTCTGTGAGCTTTGATGCCACGACACTCTGCTGAGGGCGACATGCTGAGACTGTGTCTCAATAAATAAATAAAAAAATAAAAATTTTTTAAAAATGAAATAAAAAAAAAGGCTTCCCTGTCCTTAATCAGCTTCTAAGTAGTTACTTTTCTCAGCCACTCCAGGCTTGGGAAGGAGTGAAGCATATTTGTGCCTTTCTCTTTTCCTTATTGATGTGCTCCTGAAAATTTTAGGTGAGTCAACTTTACATACCTTTTTTTTTTTTGAGACAAGAGTTTCACTATGTCACCCTCGGTAGACTGTCATGGCATCACACCTCACAGCAGCCTCAAACTCTTGGGCTTAAGGACTATAGCTGGGACTACAGGTGGTCACAATGCCCGGCTGTTTTTTTTGTTATCGTTGTCATTGCTGTTTAGCAGGCCCGGGCTGGGTTCGAACCCACCAGCCCCAGTGCATATGGCCGGTGTCCTAACCACTGGGTATGGGCACCGAGCCAAATGTAGAGCCCTGAAATACTAACACATTCTCTTATACCGCACAATGCTGAGGTTCTCTTACAATTCAGAGATGAGGTCTTGCTCTGCCTCAGTCTGGTCTCAACCCTGTGAGCTCAAGCAATCCCCCGCCTCAGCCTCCCAAGTGCTGGGATTACAGGCATGAGCCACTGTGCCCGGCTACCATATTATTTTAATTTAAAAACACAAGGAAATTTTCTTTTTTGGTGGATGTTTTGCAGTTAGTCCTCTTATAATGTAAATTTTCATAATTTTATTCAGTGTATCTGATTGTTAATCCAGTTTCTTTCTTTTTTTTTTGTAGAGACAGAGTCTCACTTTATTGCCCTCGGTGGAGTGCTGTGGCATCACACAGGTCACAACAACCTCCAACTCCTGGGCTTAGGCGATTTTCTTGCCTTAGCCTCCCAAGTAGCTGGGACTACAGGCGCCTGCCACAACACCCAGCTATTTTTCTGTTTTCCTGTTAGGCCAAGGCCAGGTTTGAACCTGCCACCTTGGGTATATGGGACCAGTGCCCTACTCGATGAGCCACAGGTGCCGCCCATCCAGTTTCTTTAAAACAGGGCTTCCCATGACTCGGAGCCTCTGGCTCAACAGGCTAAGGCACCAGCCACGTACACCTGAGCTGGCGGGTTCGAATCCAGCCTGAGCCTGCAAAACAACAATGATGGCTGCAACCAAAAAATGGCCAGGCATTGTGGTGGGCGCCTGTAGTCCCAGCTACTTGGGAGGCGGAGGCAAGAGACTCACTTGAGCCCAGGAATCGGAGGTTGCTGTGAACTGTGATGCCACAGCACTCTATCCAAGGTGACAGCTTGAGGCTCTGTCTCAAAAAAAAAAAAAAAAACAGGGCTTCCTAACAGATTTTTAAATTGTCATTACATTGACAGCATTTTCATAGATAAAAAAGAGTGGGGAAAATGATTGTCTTAACAGATGGCCTCAGTACTCTCAGGGAGGAAATTATCTTTGTTCAGGAAAACACCTGGGTGAGCCCCTTGGGATGGAAGATGAGACCCTGGAGATTTAACCAAGTAAAAGAAGTTGCCAGGCTTCACGGCATTAGACGTAACCAGGTGTGGGGGGCAAGAGAAGAGTGTGAGAATGGGATTGGTGAGCAACTCAGAGCAGAGGGAAAGAACTTTTGAAAACCAGGGGTGGGTGGTTAATTTTATATGTCACCGTGGCTGGGCCACAGTGCCCAGATATGGGTTCTAATATTATTCTGAATGTTTCTTTAAGGGTGTGTTTGGATAAGATTAACATTTTAATGAGTGGACTTTGAATAAAGCAGATTGCCCTCCATAGTGTGGATGGGCTTCATCCAATCAGCTGGAGGCTTGAACAGAACAAAGGCTGACTGACCTCCGCCAAGGAGGAGTGGACCCCGCCAGCAGGCAGCCTTCCTTCAGACCAGACTGCAACACTGGCTCTTCCTTCCGTCGCCGGCCTCACAGCCTTCAGACCGGAACTGCAGATGTTGGACTTGGTGGTCTCCATAAGCATGTGAGCCAATTCCTCAAAATGAATCTCTCTCTAAGCACTCATCACATTACTTCTGTTTCTCTGGAGAATTCTAATACAACTATGACGTCTAAGGCTAAATATGAAATTGTTCTGCTGTGCCATGATTTTCCAATCCGTTTTCTCAAACACATTCAGTTTGCAACCCAGCCACATGCCTTGTGTAAGTGGTTGTGTGTATTTGTGTGTACATGTGTATGTGCAAATGTGTGCGTGCACCAAAAGAAGGGGCTAAATTTCAAGTCTGCATTGTCATAACACAAAACAAAAATAGCACCTACCAGATGGCCACACAACCTGCAACCTGAGTGTGTCCAAGAAAGGTAGGAGCAGGGAGCAAGGCGCCACCGTAGAAAGAGCCTTTCTCCTGCCTCCCCAGGAATTTGCACAGCTGCAGAGTAAGCAACAGGTTTCCCCAACATTCAGGCCAAACTCAAGGAGCACTTAAGAGACAGGGGAGGGCCAATCTGAGTTCCGTAAAGATCAAAACACTTTTTCTTTTCAATTCACAGACTATTATATTAAATGTCTTCAGTTAACATACTTAGAAGTAGAACCAGGTGATTAATTTTGCTAGTGATCACAGCTTACTTCTAATTATTTGTGCCCCTCTCTGAGAGTAAAAAAACACCACCAAATAAACCAAAACAAAATAAAACGCCCAGAAAGGCAACGTGCAAAGGGAAGGGGTGGTGCAACTGGACTCAGCAGAGGGGCAAAAACAGAAAATGCCTCCCAGCCTCATCCCAGGTGCCTCATGGCCAATGTGGCTCGCTGCCCCAGGCAGGGGAGGAAGGAGCAGGGAGGGTGGGAAGGGCCATCTCAGGACACAGCAGGTGTGGGGCCTGCCGACAACAACGGAGCTGTCATGGTAGCCCATTCCTGGGCTTGGTAGAGATGCTGAGGATGACCCAAAATGACAAAAATGCCTGAACGAACTAAAAATAATTACCTGAATGTGAATGACATTCTTGGTACCATGGAGGGGGTTAAAGATCAAGACAGACTTCAAACGTATGTGTCTTAGGGAAGGAAAGAAATGACAATTTGGGAACTGAGCAGTGCCCTGCGGTCCAGCAGAATCCTTTTCTAAAGACTTTCTTGGCAGCTTTGCACAGTGGCAGCAACGTAGGCAATGAGGTTTATCTGAGGCATTAGCATTATTGCTAATTCAAAGCTTTTCCCATTACCCCTGTTGTGACGACCTGTAATATAGTCGGCATTGGCAATTTTTGACGGTCTCTGCAAGAGACTGAATGTTAAAAAAAGAGAGAGAGAAAGATAAAAATAAATTTAAAAATAAAGGTTTTCTTAATAGATCCTTGGATCACAGTGTCAGGTGTATGTTGAAACGGGTGGCCTTTCGTGGTGGCCAGGAAACAGACGTAGAACTGCAGGTGTCTGGTGCTCTCTGTCTGAAACTCGCCCTCCTCATACAGCTGGCCTCGTCATTCGGGCCATCAGAGTGTTGGAGCGGGTCACAGTAGTGTTCTTCATTGCCTGAAAAGTAAATCTAAACACACCAGCATTTTTTCTTTCTCAATCCAGTTACATTGTCTAAGTCTATATGTGATTCAGAGGCCAGATGAAAGAAATGTGAGCTTTAAAACCAAAACCAACACATTCCCAGAGTTAAATAGAAAGGTCACAACCAATAAAGTCATCTAATCAGCCTCATTAGTATGTTCCTCTAGCCGCATTTCTCTTACTCAACGGAGCGTATCTCCTCTGAAGAACCAGTAGATTTCACAATAACACACACCAGGGCAGAAGAAGGAATCTGTGCCATGTGGCCAGTGCCCCTCAGACCCGGGGACTGGCCTCAGAGGGAGGAGAGACCAATATTTAAAGTGCAGCACCAGCTTTCTGACAAATTCTGACCGTCGCACAGATCTGTAAAGCTTACCGAAATTGAAGACATCCCGGCAGGCACCTTCAAGAAATCCTGTTACTGAGCTCCAAATGCAGAGCTCCTTCTGACCCCGTGGGATCAAGAGCAGGATTTCTTTCCAGAGCCCATTTAACTTTGTCTGAGGTTGTTCCTGGACTTTGGCAGTAACGAACCTTTCCTTGACATCACTGATAGATCGTGGGCCCAAGAGTCCATAAATAATTAGAAGCCATATTCACTTAATAATCAAAAGAGTTAGTGGATTTGGCTCGGCGCCTGTGGCTCAACGGGCTATGAGAGGAGTTTGGACTCACCTGCAAGCTCTTCACCACTGGCCTCTAGCAGGGCCTCCTGAGACAGGCTGGGGAAGGGCGACAGGCCCCAGAGAGGCCCTGTGAGCAGCACAGGGGCAGCAGAAGCTCAGTCCCAAGGGCAAGATTCTTAGCTTGGACTGAAAAAACAAGACCCAAATGCATGTTGTAGGTAGGAAATCCACTTTAAAAATCAAAAGAATGGGAAAAAGTAAAAGAATGGAGAAAAGACAGACCATGAAATTACTAGTCAAAGTAAAACTGACGTGGTTACATTATTATCAAAATAGGTGTCAGAGAAAAGGAATGCTGCCAGGACAAGGAGAGAGAGAGACGTTACACGGTGACAAAGTGGTTACTGCGTCGAAAAGACGTAACTACCCTACCTGACAGTACTTCATGGTGCTTCAAAATGCGGGAAGTATAACCTGAACAGCAACAACAACAAAGAAATCAACAAATATTTGACCATAATTGGATATTTTAACACTCCTCTTTCAGTAACATTTTTATTGTACTTTATATTTATTTATTTATTTATTTATTTGAGACAGAGCCTCAAGCTGTTGCCCTCGGTAGAGTGCCGTGGCATCACAGCTCACATCAACCTCCGACTCTTGGGCTTAAGTGATTCTCTTGCCTCAGCCTCCCAAGTAGCTGGAACCACAGGCGCCTCCCACAATGCCAGGCTATTTTTTGGTTGTAGTTGTCGTTGTTGTTTGGCAGGCCGGGGCTGTATTCGAACCCATCATCTCTGGTGTATGTGGCTGGTGCCTTAGCTGCTTGAGCTACAGGTGCCGAGCCTGTGCTTTATATTTAAAGTATGCAACATGATGTTTTGATACACATATCGAAATAGTCACTCTGGTCCTGAATATTAACATTCTCATCATCTCACACATTTACCCCTTTATGTGTGTGTGTGTGTGTGTGTGGTAAGAGCACCTAAAAGCCACTCTCCTAGCAAACTTCCAGCATACAATACAATATTATTAACTATAGTTCTCGGGCCTTAGTCATCCTACATAAGTGCAATTTTATACCCTTTGACCTACATCTCCCCATTTCCACCCCTCCCTGCCCTGGTACCTACTGTTCTACTCAGTCTCTATGTATTTGACTTTTTTTTAGATTCCACATATATATGAGGTCATGCAGTGTTTTTCCTTCTGTCTGTGTCTGGCTTATTTAATTTGGCCTAATGTCCTCCAGATCCATTCATGTTGTCATAAATGGCAGGATACCCTTTTTAAGACTGACTGATATTCCACTGACTGTATATAACAGAATTTCTTTAAGTTGTCTGCCCATGAGTATGTAGGTCGTCTCTGTACCTTGGCTGCAGTGGACAATGCCGCAATGAACTTGGAAACGTGGATAGCTCAACCAGGTACTGATTCCATTTCCTTTGTGTGTATGATAGTGAGATTGCCAGATCATATGGTAGTTCTGTTTTTAATTTTTTGAGGAACATCCATCCTGTTTTCCACGACGACTGTACCAATTCACATTCCCAAAGCAGTATACGAGAGTTCTCTTTCCTCCACATTCTCTCCAACACTTGTTATCTCTTATCTTTTAGAGAACAGACCCCTGACAGCTGTGAGGTGATATCTCAGTGGGCTTTGTTTGTATTTCCCTGAGGATGAGTGATACTGAGCACCTTCTCAGAAACCTGTTGACTTCTCCAAATAACTGATAGAAGAAGTAGACAGAAAATCAGGATAATTTTAGAGACCAACATTATTAAACAAACTGACCTCACTGACATTTAGTGAACACTCTAACCACCAACAGCTGAATATACACTCACTCGACATGTTTATGAAATTTCACCAAGATAGGCCATATTCTAGTTCATAAAACAAACAAGCTTGATGATTTTTTTAAATTAAAAAATCTGTTCTCTGACCACAACACACATTAAAACTAAAACTCAGTAACAGAAGACTATCTAGAAAAATCTCTAAATATTTTTATGTTAAGCAACACCCTTCTAAATAATCCTTAGAACTCACAAGAGATATTAAAAATTACTTTCACAAAGACAAACAAGAAAATATATTAAAATTTGAGAGATGTAATTAATGCAGTTCTTAGATGGAGATTTATAACATTAAATGCTTATGTTTGAAAAGGAGAATGATCTCAAATCAATTATCTAAGTTTCAACCTTAGGAAATGAGAGAAAGTAGAGCAAATCAAACCCAAGCAAGCAGAAGGAAGGAAATAATGATAAGAGCATAAATCAAGTAAACTGAAAGCCAGTAAAGATAATCACTGAAACCAACAGCTGGATTTTTGAGAAGATCAATACAATCTATAAACTTTGAGCCAGTCTGATCAAGAAAAAGAAAAGAAGAGAGAACATAAGCTACCGGTATCAGGAATGAAAGAGGGGAGAACCACTATAGCTCTTACAGACATTAAAATATTAAAATGGAATATTATGAATGAACTTTATACCAAAAAGTCTGATAAGTAAAACAGAGAAACTTCTTGAAAGACACAAACGACAAAGCTCACTCAAGAAGAAATAGGTGATGGAGATAGTCCTATATCTATAAAAAAAAAAAAAAAAATAGAATCTGTAAGTAAAACCTGCTTACAAAGGAAAGCTTTGCAATGCCTTGCTGGTGAACTCTACCAAACATTAGAGAAAGAAATCGTATCTACTATACACAAACTCTTGAAGAAAATGGAAGTAGAAGGAGTATTTTGGCTAAGTCAACATTACCCTGATAACAGTCTAGGCAAAGATATTAAAAAAAAAAAAACAAACACTACACACTGGGCACAATGACTCATGCCTGTAATCCCAGCACTCTGGGAGACTGAGGCAGGTGGATTGCCTGAGCTCAGGAGTTTGAGACCACCCAGGGCAATGGCAAGGCCCTGTCTCTACTAAAAATAGAAAACTGAGGCAAGAGGATCTTTTGAACTCAAGAGTTTGAGGTTGTTGTGATCTATGACACCACAGCACTCTACCCAGGACAACAGAGACTGTCTCAAAAAAAAGAAAAGAAAACGACAGATCAACAACCGAAAACAATCCAAATGCCCATCAGCTGCTGAATGAATAAACGAACTCTGCACCATACAATGGGACACCACTCAGCAAGCAGCAGGAGCAAAACGCACAACGACTTGCACAAAAACACAAAACTAAGAAATTGAATTACAGTGGTTGCTAGAGTTGGTCTGGGAAAAGGAGAAGGACTCTATAGGGTCACAAAGGCACTTTTCGAGGTGATCGAAATATTGTATATCTTGTGGTGACGTTACATATGTACATTTGTCAAACTCGTCAGACTGTACCCCTCAGTAAAAGGAGGACTTCTACTGTATTCTCTGTAAATTATTCTTTAATTGACCTGATTTAAAGAAGCTTTCCAGGGAATCCCCGCTGCTCTTAAGAAAAAGAACTCCTGTTCTTTTCTTGCAAAACTACCTTGAGATATCTAACGCCAGTAAGATTAGCCCACATGATGAAATCCCAAGATCAGAGATGTTGGTGTGGATGCAGAGAAAAGGGAACACTTCTACGTTGCTGGTGGGAATGCAAACTAATACATCCGTTTTGGAAAGACGTTTGGAGAATACTCAGAGATCTAAAAATAGACTTGCCATTTGACCCTATAATTCCTTTACTTGGTATATACCCAGTTGACCAAAAAACACATTACAACAAAGATATCTGTACCAGATTGTTTATTGCAGCCCAATTCATTATTGCTAAGTCATGGAAGAAGCTCAAGAGCCCATTGATACACGAATGGATTAATAAACTGTGGTACATGTATACCATGGAATATTATGCAGCCTTAAAGAAAGATGGTGACTTTTCCTCTTTCATATTTACATGGATGGAGCTGGAACATGTTCTCCTTAGCAAAGTATCTCAGGAATGGAAGAAAAAGTATCCAATGTATACAGCCCTAACATGAAGCAAATTTATATCTTTAAAGTGAAGGCTACAACCCATTTATTGCACAAGAAGATGGGGAAAGGGGAGAGGGAGGGTAAAGGAGGGAGAGGGTGAGGGGAGAGAGGATAAAGGGCGAGATCACACTTGTGGTGCATATTTGAAGGGTCAGGAGAAAACTTCTAAACACGGATCAAAAACATTTTCACATAGTAAATGAGAAAATCTCAAGAATGGTATGTCAATCAGGTGGATGAAAATATCTCCAATTGTATGTGAAGCCCACACACTGTACCCCATGATTGAATTATTGTACACAGCTATGATTCAATAAAAAAAATTCATTTACCAGGGTGTTTATGAATTTTAATTACCATTAGAGCTCAGATGCATGTAGATAACTAATACCCCTTACTTTACACCTACACAAAGGCAAAGTTGGCTTTGAACTCACACTATTTAACAATTTCCTAGCATTTTTGAAACAAAGCGCTTCAGGAATGAATTCTCGCACTAAGTATTGCCTACTTTTCAAACATGGACACCTCATGATATATGCAAGAATTTGTTCATTTTTACATGTTATTTTTAAAAGTACAATCAAAGTAATTACATGGATTTTGATGTCTTGGTTTAATATTTATGGATTTTTTAAAAATATAAAACATCAAAAAATTCTTACCTTGTAAAATATTTGATACCATTAATACTTAGGAACAGTAGATTTAATAATTAAAAAAAATCTTCAGAATAGGGTGGCACCTGAGGATCAAAGGAGTAGGGTTCTAGCCTCATATGCCAGAGGTGGCAGGTTCAAACCCAGCCCTGGCCAAAAACTGCAAAAACAACAACAGCAACAAAATCTTCAGAATATGGTTTTTAATGTAAAACTTATGACCAGATTACCCTTTTAGTTCTGTTATATGCTACTTAATCACTTCCTCAAAGTGCATATTTTAAAATTTTTCCTAGTTGTATTTCAGGAAATTGCTCTTAGCAGTAGTAAAACATGCAATATGTTGATGTTATATGATATATTACTGTGACTTTCTTGTACACATTTCAAAATATGCCCAATATAGCATATGGCACTATCTCCTTCCATTTCCCCAAACCCCAATGACTAGTGTGTTTTTGGTATCTTCAAGGCTATAGACCTGGCATCCTACTTCTGGAGAAACTGCACATCCACCTCCATCTCTTGTGAGTGAAAACATCCTTGGTAAGTTTTAATAAGTAAAGCATATTTTAAATTAATTATTTCTGATAAGTAATTTTACCATGGGTTAAATTCTTATAGGAGTGTCTTAGTCTATCATGCAATAACAAAACACCTTAAACTGGGTAGTTTATAAGTAATAGAAATGTATTTTCTCACTGCTCTGGAAGCTGAGAAGTCTAAGATCAAGACCTGGACAGTTTCTCTGTCTATTGAGGGCTTCCCTCCAGTTTCAAGATGGTACCTTGTTCCTCCGTCCTCACATGGCAGATGGCTAGACAATAAAAGGCCTTACTAGTTCCCTCCAGCTTTTTTTTAAGGCACTAATTCTGCCAAAGCCTTCACGTGTTTATTGAGGATTAGCCTCAAGCATGAATTTGGGGAGGGAAATAATATTTAAAGCATAGCAGTGAGTTCACCTCTTAAGAGCTACTTGCTATTCAGAATTCTCAAGTGAAAGTTGTTAATACAGGACATGAAGCAAAGATTTTTCAAAGGTTTTAAGAAAATGGTACCAGATTACATAGGGATTTCCATGATAAACCAAATATATTATTGGATCTCAGTTTATTTAAAGTTTTTATTTTGGTACAATTTCACCTTATAGAAAAGTTGCCAAAATAGTACAAAGAATGGTACCCAAACAGTACAAATAACATCAATATACCTTCATCCAGTGTGTGATTTCCTAGGTCTGCTGTAACAAATTTTCACAAACTTGGTGGCTTAAAACAATAGAAATGTATTACCTCACAGTTCTAAATACCAGAGGTCCAAAATCAAAGGGTTAGCAGGGTCATCTTCCTTCCAAAGGCTCTAAGACAGGGGTATCTGACCTTTTTGTCCTCTGCTGCACATTGGAACAATAAGAGTTTTCTTGGGCCACATGTTAAATACACAAACACTAGTGAAAGCTGATTAGTAAAAGGAAGGGGGGCTCCATGCACAACATCCAATACCACAAATAAGCCCCAAAAATGTCCTCAAAAAAATCAGCACACAACAGGCTGCACTTTGGACACCCCTGCTCTAAGAGAAAACGCTCCAGCTCCTGGTAGCTGTTGTAAACTTTGACATTACTTGGCTTGTTCATATATCACTCACGGCTCCTTCTCCATCTAAACATGGCCATCCTTGCTATACATTTGTGCATCCAGCCATAGTCTTGGCCTTCTCTGCAAAGATGCTTTCCTAATAGTGAATTTTCTAATTTTAGAATCCTTTTCAATCTGCATAGGCCCAAGTCCTCCCAAATCATCAGGTGGTAGTAGTTCCTTTTATTTTTTATTTTTTTGAGAGTTATACAAATTATAGGTTTTTTAAATTAAATCATAGCTGTGTACATTAATGCAATTATGGGGTACAATGTGATGTTTTTATATGCAGTTTGAAATAGTTTCATCCAACTGGTTAAGATAGTCTTCACCACATTGTTTTTAGTTATTGTGTTAAGACATATATATTCTACACTTAGTAGATTTAACTTGTACCCTTGTAAAATGTACTGTAGGTGTGGTCCCACGAATTACCCACCCTCCACCCTTTCCTACCCCCTCCTCTTTCCACTTCTTCTTGGGCGATATTCGGGTTACCGGTTTCATATGAAGGTGGGGTGCTTATAAAGTATTTCATCAGTAGGCCTGAGTATATTGGATACTTTGTCTTCCATTCCTGAGATACTTTGCTAAGAAGAATATGTTCCAGCTCCATCCATGTAAACATGAAAGAGGTAAAGTCTCCATATTTTCTTAAGGCTGTATAATATTCCATGGTATACATATACCACTATTTATTAATTCAGTCATGGGTCCATGGGCACTTTGGCTTCTTCCATGACATATCAGTTATGAACTGGGCTGCAATAAACAGTCTGGTGAAAATATCTTTGTTATAAAGTCATTTTTGGTCTTCTGGATATATACCCAGTAGAGGAATTGAAGGATCAAATGGCAGGTCTCCTTTCACATCCCTAAGTGATCTCCAAACATCTATCCAAAAGGAACGAATACGTTTGCATTCCCCACCAGCTATGCAGAACTGTACGCTTTTCTCCACATCCATGCCAATATACACGGTTTGGGGATTTTGTGATGTAGGCTAAGCTTACTGGAGTTAGTAATGTCTCAAAGTGGTTTTGATTTGCATTTCTCTCATAATTAAGGATGATGAGCATTTTTTCATGTGTTTGTGCACCTGGGTTCTTCAGAGAAGT
>CAUYRH010047327.1:0-21201 GCA_963574655.1 Perodicticus potto
ACAACAATGACGGCTGCAACCAAAAAATGGCCGGGCGTTGTGGTGGGCGCCTATAGTCCCAGCTACTTGGGAGGCAGAGGCAAGAGACTCACTTGAGCCCAGGAATTGGAGGTTGCTGTGAGCTGTGATGCCACGGCACTCCATCCAGGGTGACAGCTTGAGGCTCTGTCTCAAAAAAAAAAAAATTAAAATTGTGAGATATAGTAAAATATATACTTTCAAATATGTTATTTATTTGTTTTTCTTTAAGTGACAGGCTTATCTTCTGAATTAGTATATGTTCTTTTTTTATTTTTAATTGACAAATAATAATTATATATAATTATGGGGTACAATGTGGTGTTTTGATGCATGTAAACTTTGTGAAGTGATCAAATGATCCTACTTAACATAACCACCACCTCAAATATTTATTATTTCTTTGAAGTGAGAACATGTAATAGCTACTTTTTTAGGTCTTTTAAAATATAAAATACATTATTTTAAATTATAGTCACCATGCTGTACAGCAGACAACTGTAACTTATTCCTCTTAACCTTTGTACCCTTTGACCAATGTATCACTTTTCCCCACCCAGCCTCTGGTAGCCACCACTCTAGTCTTTACTCCTATGAGTCTGATTTTTTATATTTCCCATGTAAGTGAGACCATGTAATATTTGTCTTCCCATGACTAGCTTATTTCACTTAGCATAATGTACTCTAGGTTCATCCATATTGTTGCAAATGACAGAGCTTCCTGCTTTTAACAGGTTGAATAGTATTCCATTAAGTATATATACCACATTTTAGAATCCATGTATTATGGATCTTTCTGAGCAATGACAAGGTCTAGCAGAAATTAAATTCAAAGTAGTAATGAGACCAAATAATTTTCAGCTATTTGCAACAATATGATATGGAAATCAGTGACTTTTGTTGGTATTTGAATCACTAGTATCAAAGTGGTTTGTTGTCATAAGACATAATGAAAGGAAATGTTAAATTTCACTTCAATAGAAGTAGGGAAAATAAAGATATGATTTTTTTTTCTGTATCCTAGTTCATAGACTCTTGGGGGACTGTGGCTTCTAGGATAAGAACATCTGCTCCCACCAATTTTAAATGAAAGGGTTTACCTCAGAAGTGGGTCCCTAATGTCATTTCATCAGAATGCCTGATTTCAATTGCAGATTCTGAGTTCCATCCCAACCGTACCAAACTGGAACTTTTGTGTGGATAGAGCCAGAGAACATACATAAAAATAATTCTATGTGTCTTTCTGATGTTGAACTAGTTTGAGAACTCTCAGACTATATTATTAGGCTCCATTTAAAATTGCCAGTATTTGGGAGAGGGTGGAGAAATATGGCTAAATAGAAACCTCCAATGGTTATCCCTCTACATAAACACCAAATTCAAGAACTATACACACAAGCACCTTCTGAAGAACCAAAAATCAGTTGACTGATCATACTACCTGGTATTAATATTATATGAAGGAAAGAGGAACTGAGGAGGGACAAAAAAGACCTCTATTGCCTATGCCACCTCTCCCCCACCCAGCCAAGTGCTTTACAGCATATGGAGAGGAGAGAGAATCTCTGTGCAGGGAGGAAGAATGCTAAGATTGTGCTTTGCATTGAAACTCAGGGCTTCTGGCAGAGGGGAACACTGCAGAAGGCAGAATTCTACATGCCCATGGAGGGATCATGTAGATTAGCCTGTCCAGAGGGAAATCCTTCACCCTCTGGCTAGCTCCCTGACCAGATGACAAAAAGCAGCCTGGGATCTGGGCTGAATTCATAAGGCTACAAATGTTGCAGTCCTTGGGCAATTCCTGTGGCTGTGCTGGTTCAGGGCTAGTGGACTTGGGGTGCATATGACTCAGTGAGATACCAGTTGTGGCAGCCAAGCCAGTACCTCTGTCAAAATCCACCCCAGTGATGGCCAATGTGACTCAGGGAGTCTTCTTCCACTTGGTGAAAGAAAGGGTTCAGAGGACTTTGCTTTGCAACTTGTATACCAGCTTCATCCTGGAGTGATAGAAAGAATTCAAAATTCATTGAAGAAGCTCAATGAACTTCAAGAAAAGAAAGAGAATAAATTCCAATGCTTATCAGAGAAATTTAACAAAAAAATTGAAATAATTAAAAATAACAAAGAGAATTTTTGGAGCTTAAAAATTCATTTTGCGAACTGACAAATGCATCACATTTGCTAAGCAGCAGAATTGACCAAGCAGAAATGAGAATTAGCTTGAAGTCAGGCTATTTGAAAATACATAGAAGAGAAAAAAGAAACAAAGAAAAAGAAAGAATAAGGCATGCCTGTAATTTCTATAATTTAGTCTCAAAAGGGCAAATCTAAGTTACTGGCTTTAAAGAAGAGGTGGATAGAGAGAATGGGGTAGATAGTTTATTCAAAGAAATAACAACAGAGAACTTTCAAAATTTAGAGGAAGTTTTTTTTTTTTTTGGAGACAGAGTAAGTAGTCTCCTATTCTGTTGCTACAGGCTAGAGTGCAGTCTCTATTCAGTCTAGTTCATTGCAACCTCAAATGCCTGGGCTTAAGTGATGCTCCTGCCTCTGCCTCCCAATTAGTTGGGACTACAGGTGCCCACCACAATATCCAGTGATTGTTCTATTTTTTTTTATTAGAGAAAGGGTCTGACTCTCAGGCTGGTCTTGAACTTCTGAGCTCAAGTGATTCTCCTGCCTCAGCCTCCTAGAATGCTAGGATTACAGGCATGAGCCACCACACCCAGCTGAAAGATTTTTTTCCCCAAATTTCAGATAAATATAAAGGTACATACAATTAGGTTACATTGTTTGCCTTTTTAGGTAAAGTCCATGTTGCAGTTAAGCCTTTCACCTTGTACCCAATAGGTGAGAGCTTACCCCTCCTTCTTGAATTTAAATGTTTTTCTCTCATGTGGACATGTAATTATTCATCTACTAGTTTCATATTAATATTGAGTACATTCGATGTTTGCTTTTCAGTTCTCGTCATACTTAGGAAGATGTTCTCTAAATCCTTTCAGGTAAATACAAAAGATCAAAGTCTCCTTCTTTCTTTATAGCTGAATAGTATTCCATGATATACATACACAACAGTTTATTTTCCATTCAAGGATTTATGGGTACTGGGGTTGTTACCACAACTTTGCGATTGTGAATTGAGCTGCTGTAAATATTCAAGTGCAAATGTCTTTATGGTAAAATGATTTTTTTCTTCAGGGTAGATACCTAGTAATGGGATTGTAGGATCAAATGGAAGATCTATTTTCAGATTTTTGAGGATCCTCCATACTTCCTTCCAAAAGGCTTTACTAGTTTGCAGTCCCACCAACAATGTATATATATTTTGGTACAAGAAGGTCATAGACACCAAGCAGGTCTAACCCCAACAAGGGATTTAATAACCAATCTTCCAAAGGTAACGGATAAAGAAGAGGTCCTAAAGGAAGCAAGAAAATTTATGGAAACAAATGAAAATGAAAACACAAGATATCAAAACCTATAGTATACAGCGAAAGCGGTAATAAAAGGAAAGTTTATAGAAATAAGTGAAGCAATTGTTTGAAGCAATAAGCTTCAAACAAACAAGCTAATGATGCATCTCAAAGAACTAGAAAAAAAGACCAAACAAACACAAAATTAGTAGAAGAAAGTAAATAATAAAGATCAGAGCAGAAATAAATGAAATTAAAACAAACAAAAAATAGAAAAGATCGATGAAACAAAAAGTTTTTTCTTTTGAAAACATAAACAAAATTGACAAAACTTTAGTTAGGCTAACTAAGAAAAAAGAGAGAAGACCCAAATATATAAAATCAGAGATGAAAATGGAGACATTGTAACTGATACTTCAGAAATCCAAAGGATTATTGTGCAACTATATGCCAATAACTTGGAAAACTTAGAAGAAATGGATAAATTTCTAGACACATACAACCTACCAAGACTGAACCAGGAAGAAATGAAAAACCTGAATATTAAAAAAAAAAAAAAAAAACCCTGAATAGTCCAATAAGTAATGAGATAGAAGCAGTAATAAAGTCTCCTATCAAAGAAAAGCCCATGGCTTCATTGCTAAATTCTACCAAGCAAAGAATAACTAATACCAGTGCTACTTAAATTATTCCAAAAAATTGAGGAGGAGAGAATACTCCCAAACTCATTTTTGGAGATTGTACCACCCTGTTATGAAAGCTGAAGACACACACATATACACACATACACAATTATGGGCCAATATTGCTGAACAACATAAATGCAAAATTCCTCAACAAAATACTAGCAAACTAAATTCAACAACACATTGAAAAGATTATTCATCATGATTAAGTGGGATTCATCCTTGGGATGCAAGGATGCTTCAACATAGGCAATCAAGTAATTTTATACATTATGTCAAGAAAACAAAGGATAAAAGCCGTATGATTTCAATTGAAGCTGAAAAAGCACTTAATACAATTCAACATGTCTTCATGATAAAATCTCTGAAAAGAGTGGGTGTAGAAAGAACATTCCTCAACACAATATAAACCACATGTGTCATATCTGCATCTACTATCATACTGAATGGGAAAAACCTGAAAGCCTTTTCTGTAAGATTTGGAACAACACAAGGATGCCCACTTTGATCAACCACTGTTATTCAACATAGTACTGTAAGTTCTAGCTGGAGCGATAAGACAAGAGAATGAAATAAAGCATGTCCAGAATGAAAAGAAAAAATTCAAATTATCTCTGTTTGCAGATGATATGAGCTTATATCTAGAGAAAACTGAAGACTCCCACAAAAAACTATGAGAACTGATGACCAATTTCAACAAAGTCACAGAATACAAAATCAACTTACAAAAATTGGTAGAATTTCTATTATGCTAACACTAAACAATCTGAAAATGAAACCAAGAAAGTAATCTTGTTTACAATAGCTACAAATAAAATAAATAAAATTCATAGGAATAAACTTAACTGCAGAAGTGAAAGAACTCTATAATGAAAACTATACAAGATGATGAATAGTTGAAGAAGACACACAAAAAATGGATGATTATCATGATCATGGATTGGAAGAATCAATAGTATTAAAATGTTCATACTACCCAAAGCAATCTACAGATTCAATGCAATCTCCACCAAAATGACAATGACATTTTTCACAGAAACATAAAAAAATCCTAACATTTATATGCAATCACAAAAGACCCAGCATATCCAAAGCTATCCTAAGAAGAAAACCAAACCAAACCAAAACAAAACCCCCTTAAACTGGAGGAATCACATTACTTGACTTCAAAGTATACTGCAGAGCTATAGTAACCAAAACAGCATGGTGCTGGAAAAAAAAATGGGCACAGAGACCAATGGAACAGAATAGAGAATCCAGAAATCCACACATGTATAGTGAACTTAGATTTGATAAAAATGCCAAGAACATACATTGGGGAAATAAATGGTGCTCAGAAAACTGGGTATCCATATGCAGAAGAATGAAATGAGACCCCCATCTCTCACCATATACAAAAATCAAATCAAAGTGAGTTAAAGACATAAATGTAAGAGCTGAAAATATGAAACTGCTAAAAGAAAACATTGGAAAAATTCTTCACAACATTGGTCTGGGCAAGGACTTCTTGAATAATAATCCCAAAGCACAGGCAACCAAAGCAAAACTGGACAAATTGGATCACATCAAGTGAAATAGCTTCTGCATAGTGAAGGAACAAATCAAGAGACAACACACAGGATGTGAGAAAACATTTGTTAACTTCCTTGTCTGACAAGAGATTAATAACTAGAATATATAAGGAGCTCCAACAGCTCAATAGGAAAAAATCATATTCAAAATGGATAAAAGGTATAAATAGATATTTCTCAAAAGAAGACATGTAAATGGCCAACAAGTATATGAAAGAAATGCTCAGCACCATTAGTCAGATAAATACAAATCAGAGCTATAATGAGATATTGACTTACCCAAGTTAAACTGGTTTTTATCAAAAAGATGGGCAATAATGAGTGTTGGCAAGGATGTAGAGAAATGAAAACACTCATACACTGTTGATGGGATTGTAAATGATGGTTAAAAGTCTAGGGAGGGGGTTAATGATACAAAAATATAGTTAGATAGAATGAACAATATTTGATAGCACAACAAAGTGACCATAATCAACAATAAGTTAGGGTACACTTTGAAATAACTAAAAGAGTGGCATTGGAATGTTCCTAACACAAAGTAATGATAACTTCTTGAGGTGATGGATACCCTAATTATCCTGATTTGATTAATTCACATTGTATACCTGCATTAAAGCATTATATATACCTTATAAAGATATATGATATTATGTACCCATGTAATTAAAAAATAAAAATGACTGCAATATGTGATTTTTTAACCTAAAAATGGCAATTTCCTACAATTGTTAAGTTCATTCCCCCCTCTTAGCAATCAATGTTTTGATGCGCTTTCCCTAACATAGTTGTTCACTACTGTTGACTTATCTACTGTGTTTATTTAGTAAGCAATTCATCCATAATTCTTTTCCTGTAGGGGAAAGTCAGACAATGGGAAGCCATGTAGCCTAGTAGTTAAAAATATTAAATGTGCGTTCAGTCTCAATTCTTTCTTCTTACCAATAGGCTCGTGTACAGTGCCTGTCACTTGCTGTGGTAACGCAGTAGGTTGCCCACGGCGCTCCACAGCAGGCGGACTTATTGAGCGTTTGGAACTAGGTTTTGTAAGGAAAAGAAAGAGACTCATAGTGTAACCGCAACCTCGCCTCGTGTTTCCTTCCCAGACGAGTGCCGACCAGCTCCAGAATGCCGGCTGGATGTGCCGGGGCCCCAGGCGGTGGACGTGGATTTGGCGTTTGTGGTGGACAGCTCCCATGGCGTGGGCACCGACGTGTACCGCGGAGCTTTAAGTCTAGTGGATGCTGTGCTAGGCGACCTGGAGGTGGCTGTGCAGCCAGGCACGTCCCACCGCGGAGCACGAGTGGCCCTGGTGACGCACACGATGCCAGGCTTCTGGCCTGGTGTGGGTCTTCCACCAGTGCTCCAGGGCTTCCACTTGACCTCGTATGGTCACCGGCTGCAGATGCAGAGAAATGTCCACGAGGCAGCAGGCCGCCCCCTCCAGGGAGCCCCCGCCCTGGGTCATGCCCTGGAGTGGACGCTGGAGAAGGTGCTCCTGGCTGCCCCTCTGCCGCGGAGGACACGGGTTCTCTTTGCTATTGTAGCCAGTGAGACAAGCAGCTGGGACAAAGAGAAGCTATGGACCCTGTCCCTGGAGGCCAAGTGCAAGGGCGTCACCCTGTTTGTGCTGGCCATGGGCCCCGGTGTGGGGTCTAGTGAGCTGAGGGAGTTGGCCTATGTGGCCAGTGCCCCCTCTGAGCAGCACCTACTTCGCCTAGAGGGTGTCTCGGAGCCGGAAGTAGCCTACGCCCGGGGATTCACACGGGCTTTCCTGACCCTCTTAAAAAGTGAGCAGTCCTGCATTTTTTCTCTCTTCCCCTCTCTCCCCATATCTATCTACCTCTCTCTCCTCTCTCCCCCCATTCCCTCTCCCCTTCTCCTTAATGCTGCTCTGCAGCGTACCCCCCCAATAAAGAGCTTTCCTACAAAAAAAAAAAAAAAAAAAAGTGAGCAGTCCTCCAATACTAGGGTACTCTGGCAGGGTGGGGAGAGGAACACACAGAGCCTGACATTTAAGCAGGTAAGGTGCCCATTGCAATTTCACCCTTGCTAAAGTATGTGCAACTCGTTATCCCTGGGGAGTGCCAGGAGCACCCTATTTCTGGAAACCCCTCACTATCGTTGCCCTGACATTGTGCTAGCCCTAGTGCTGGTTTTTTGTCCTGAACCTCTCATCTGGTGGGTGGGAGCCTCAGATGTCCACACAACTTCTTGATTTTCTCATTTATCAAAATGAGATTTGCAGTTGTTTCCCTGACTGTGAAGCCATATGTGCATAGAGCGGCTTTGAAAGCTCCAATACTGTACAAATAAGGCATGGTTATTGTTACTACTACTTGTTACAACTGTTTTCCAATGATATTTGACAGTGCTTCTCTAACTTTTTCGGTGCACATGAATCTCTTGGGCATCTTGTTCAAATGAGGATTCCAATTCAGTAGATCTGGGTTGGTGCTTGAGAGTCTGTGTTTCTTGGAAGCTTAAGAGTGACATTGATGCTGCTGGTCCATGACCCACACTTTAAGTAATAAGAGTATTTGACATTTATTTTTTAAAGTACAGGTTGACCTAGGAGTGTTGGGTCACAGATCTTCAGGGACTTGCCAGGAAGTAACAGCCACGGGACAAAAGTCCAGGGTCTCCCACCTCAGATTGAGTGGATGAAGCCAATAGTAAAGATTAAGGGAAAATGGCTATACCAGTGTATCCTAGCCAGAAATTGTCCCCATACCCCAGCCCTAGCAACCTCACCTTCAATCAGGACTAGTTGAATTATTATTATTTTTCTCTTTATTTATTTATTTATTTTGTTGTTGCAGTTTGGCTAGGGCTGGGTTTGAACTTGCCACCCTGGGTATATGGGGCCAGCACCCTACTCACTGAGCCACAGGCACCACCCTATTTGAAAATCCATATCCCTAGCATGATAATGGGGATTTAGAATTGGGTTGGAGAAGTTATCATCCTGGTCACATTTCTAGCAGTTTGTCTTGGGCTTTGTCGTCCAGTGCATAATTCAAAATAATGTGTGCAGGTGCTTTGTTGTAACATGTGAGGCATCCATGCCCTCTTTGCAGGGAGGTATTAGTCTTGCCCAACGGTTCTCAACCTGTGGGTCCTGACCCACAGGAACTGTATTAAAGGGCCACGGCATTAGGAAGGCTGAGAACCACTGGTCTAGTCTCTCAGTTTATAAGTGGCTGTGACATCTTGTTGGAGGACATTTGCTCCTGTATCACTGAAAGAGTAAAGAGAGTTTGATGGACATCTTGGAAGCACTGACACAGCATCTGTGTCTCTCCAATTTGAGAGATATAAAGATCAATAAATTGGTTCTAGTCCTAGGTCTGCTGCTAGTGAGCTGTATGATGCTAAAAAAGTCAGTGAATGCCTCTGAACTTTAGACTTCTTATCTTTGTAAGGAGCGGAAGAGAGAATGGTATTAGATGGCTGATGACTTAGTGATTCTTTGAATGGAAGAAGCAAGCTGGCTGAAGGAATCACTTTTCTAATCTGTTTTAACTTAGTTTTACTTTTTTTTTATGTTAGGTTGTATTTTGTATTCTTTTATGCTGTGATTTTATTTTATGCTGTTTATGTGATAGGATACATTTTTAAAATTTTATTTTTATTTTGTTTTATGCGTTTACATTTTAATTTTTATTTTATTTGAATATATTTTGTATCTTTTTGATTTTTTGTCTTCATGGATATTTTTGTTCTTAATGTACTATTTACTTTTAGTTTTATATTGTTATATTTTTTATTTTGTTTTGTTTTATATTTCACACTTCGATTTTATGTCTTTTGAATTTTATACCTCAATGGATAATATTTTATTTTCATCTTATTTAATTTTATGTTTTAAAATTTTATATTATTTTACATTTGACTTGGTTTGATTTTCTTTTTCCCTTTTAGGTGGAACAAACCAGAATCCGCCTCCAGAGCTCATTGAAGAATGTCAGGGTCTAAACCGTGGGGACACTCTGCTGCAATTAGTCATGCCTATCAGAAGGTAGGCTGAGATTGACCCACAGTTCTGCCCCCATGCAGGACACTGTCTCCCTAAAGAATGTCACAGGCAATGTCAGTGCATGACTTGACCCAAACTATGACAGGGATGCTCCTGGGTTTAATTCTGATATGTATACATTTGGGTTTTTTTCTTTCTTTCTTTCTTTCTTTTTTTTTCTTTTAACACTGAAAGTAATACAGAATTAATGTAACAAGTTCAAATAATACATAAATACTTCAGTATATAAAAGCAAAAAATGAAATATTTTCATTCTACCATATCACCCCATCCTCTAATCCCATGTTCCAGAGGTAAAATTGATAATGCTAGACATATCATTCTGATGTTTTGATGAACGTGTCGGCAGACTCAAGAAAATAGCTACTGCAGTAATGAAGTAATTAAGAAATGCCCTAATAGAAAGATTACAAATCACAGTAGTATCAATGGGAAGTTGAACCACTCAGTTCTTAAGGTTTGACTATGCAGTTTGACCTGGCTTGTTTCTATACAGGTTAACCAACCGCCAGTTTGGTATATCTGAGTTTGCTGGTGATTTGGAAGCACTTGAAGCAACAAACATTTTTCTAGAAGAGAAGAGAAAAGACATGACAATGTCTATAGCTCAGCAAGAAGCACTTGAAAATTATGAAAATAACAAATATGATGTTGAAAAAAATGAACAAGAAACACCAGTGAAACAAAAAGAATCTAGGAAAGGAATAAGTTCAGGTACTACCTATGGTAAAAACCTAACTCATGCTCCTTAAGTTAGACTCACTTTTTTCATCTTTATCTTTAAAAAACATCTCCTATACAGTGTGTTAGCATGCATATTTTTGTTTTTTATACACCTTTCTTATAAATCCACAAGTTCATGTATGGAAAGGAATAGTGGAACCTCTGTAAACTGACCACCCAAAGGACCATAACAAACTATTTAACATATGGCGTGGGCAACTAAGGAACTAGGCCTACTGTACTGATATGTATATGTGGTGCATGTCTGGTCTTTGAAAGTTAAGTCAACTTAAGGAGGTAGTCAATATAGGGAGGTGGTCAACCATGGAGATTCTACTGTAGTGTAAGGAAACAGATGAAGGCTAACTTTCACCTAGCTTCAAACTGGAGCTGGAGGGAAGCAATGTCAGGGCATATTATAGAGGCTCACCCTATGAAGTGTGTCCACTACATTTGCAAAGGAGTGATTGTCTATTGCAAAGTGGTAAACATACTCCTGACCTTGAAATGTACCCACTCATAGATAGGTTCCTTCATCTTTGAGTGGCCAAATGCATTCTGAACAAGTTTAAGGAATTTTGGGTACTGTAGCATCAATTTCATGTGTAGTAATGAAAATGACAAGTTGCTTCTTATATGTGATAGACAAATTAAGCAGAACAGTAAACAATATTAGAAAGAGATATGGGGGTTCGGCGCCCATAGCTCAGTAGTTAGGGCACCAGCCACATATACTGGGACTAGCAGGTTCGAACCTGGCCTGGGCCTGCTAAACAACAATGACAACTACAATAATGACAACAACAAAATAGCCAGGCGTTGTGGCGGGTGCCTGTAGTCCCAGCTACTTGGGAGGCTGAGGCAAGAGAATTGCTTAAGCTCAAGAGTTTGAGGTTGCGGGTGGTGCCTCTGGCTCAGTGGGTAGGGCGTCAGCCCCATATACCGGGGGTGGGGGGGTGAGGGGGGTGGGTTCGAACCCAGCCCCAGCCAAATTGCAACAAAAAAATAGCCGGACGTTGTAGCAGACGCCTGTAGTCCCAGCTACTCGGGAGGCTGAGGCAGGAGGATCGCCTGAGCCCAGGAGTTGGAGGTTGCTGTGAGCTGTGATGCCACAGCACTCTACCGAGGCTGACAGAGTGAGACTCTGTCTCAAAAAGAAAAAAGAAAAAAAAGAATGGAAAGAGATATGGGAAAGTTGACCGTGAAGTTTTGAACATGATCCACAGTAGCTGAAAGAGTTTCTAGTGAGTGGCGTGGTTAGTCCTGGTTAGATTAAATGAGGAATATCTCTCAGAGATTTTGAATGTGCCTAGATAATTATCTGGGGCCACTAGCTAGGTGGCCCTGGGAGTTATTTTGTCTGTGGTGCAATTTCCTGTAAAGTGGGGTAAAATTATGTGAGTACCTACCTCCTAGGGTTGTTTTGAGAATAAAACTTGATAATTCATGTGTTTGCCACATTGTAAGCATCCAAAACAAGTTAACTTAAGAACTGATGATATGTGCTCCCTTTTAGACTCCAAAATGAACACCTATCCAAAAGAAATAAAACCAGACATTATAGGAATAGCTGCTCCGTGCAGGGGCAGAGTTTCCCCTCTTTAGGCTAAACATTAAGCATGGAAGAATTTACCTTGGTGATTACTATGTCTAAGGTGATCTCACTAAGGCAGTGATTTTCAGTCATGCCTGTACATTAGAATCATCTGGAAGTCTTAAAAAATTCACTCCAGCCCAATTCAATCAGAATGTCTGGGTGCAGGACTTACCCAGTGATTCCTTTAAACAACCTGAGATAAGAATTGTTGCTGTAAGGCATCTTTTTCCACAAAATCAAGGTGACCACTACCTTCCTCTTCAAATCTCCTCTTCTCTTGGCTTTGGAGACAACATTCTTACCTTGTTCTACTGCTGACAAGTCCGTGTCTGTGGGTTTTCTTCCCAGGTCCATCCTTACAGGAACATTCAGATTTTATGGAGCTTATACAATTTAGGGAGTTCTCACCCAGAAAAATATTACCAAATTATTAAAATTAAGTAAAAAGTGAATATTTATTTAGAAGAGTCTTATGCAAAATAGTGGCTTAGAAGCCTAGGCTTCATTAATTTCATGATATATCTGCCACACCCTGCCCCAGAGTCTTTTCTTCAGTTCTGTGAACACTTTATGTGCACTAGTTGGGCAAGCGTTTCTGCTGCAACATCAACTATCGCCTCTGTACAGATGACTCTCAAACACATGTCTTCCACCTGCAATTCTCTCCCATGTTGCAGGCCAGTGTATCTTCTACCATCTAGATTGCCCTGTTGGACTTGCATGCAGTCTTACAAAAGAAACTAAATTTAACAAACTAAGTCATTGTCTTTTTCGCCCAAATCTTCTCCTTCTACTTTACCGCCTGTCTTTTTTTTTTTTTTTTTTTTTTTCCTGGTTTTGATTGGGGCTGAGTTTGAACCCACCACCTCCGGCATATGGGGCCACAGGCGCTGCCCAACCACCTGTCTTTATTATACTGAATCACTGCTGGCCCAGGAATGGAAAGCCAAAAGCCAACATCACTCTAATTGTCTTCTTTTCCCTTAACTCTAATTCCATTTTGAACACCTGATTAATTTTTCTAAAATGAAAATGTGGTCATATCTTTCTCTTTTTCTATGGTTGCCCATCATTTGTAAGACAGTGTTTCTGTGCCTGTGTAAGACACACAGGCCTCCACAATTAGAGGTCTGCTTTGGTCATCTGGGGCCTTCCTGGCTGCTTCTGCCCTGCATAAGCTTTTCTGCTGTTCACGGTTACCCCCATGCCCCATTGTTCGTTCTTTGTCTCCATCTATTCCTCACTCTCATCTGCCTTTCTATGTCCCCTCCTGTGTCCACTTGGATTATAGCTACTCATCTTTCATTGCTTGAGAGGTTCTGGCGTAGAACCAGGGTGAGGATCTGCAAGAAAGGAGAAGAGGCCAGTCCAGGGACAAGGAAAGACTTTAACAGAGAGGGGGAAAGAGAATGGAGACTGACAAGGTCAACTCAACTCCCACCCAGCTGCAAAAGGCTTTTATTAGCCTCATCAGTATAGCTGAAATGGGGATGAAACCTGGAGTGCCTGGGGCTCTTCTCTAGTGTGGGATTTGGGATTATGGATGTATCCTTAGGGTCAGGATTACGGTAGGGTATTTCCAGAAACTCTGGCCTTGAGGCACTCCAGGAATCTGGGAAGGGGATTGCTGGTTTCTTACCTGATTTTCTAAAATGGCTGTACTCCTGTTAGGGTTATGAGACTTCCTTTCCCACACTGCTCAGCTCGTTCACCCCCTTTAGAGTCCCTCCTGTGCCCCTCAGTAGTAATCAATTTTCATGGCCTCCTTTGTGCTTCTGTATCTTATGTCAAATTCTGCTGTAGTACTGCTACCCTTTATTGTGCTTGTAGTGAAGAATTAAATGCATGTTATCTCTCTTCACAGAAGCCAGGCTAGACTTGGTATATTTTCAATTTCAGTGTTGTCTCCAAAGCACACAGACCTTTGTTTTGGTTTCTCCCTCTAAGCAGCATTATATTATAAGACATATATACCAGGAGATAAAGCAAGCCTAGGAAAAATTCTAATTTTATTGTAGCTGCTCTTCGAACCTAACTTTTCTTTTCCCCCAACTTTTGCTTCATTCCTGGAGTCCATGAAATTGTTTTAGTAAAATTGCACCTGCCACTGCATGATTCTTCCAAGAAGGCAAAGGTTAATATTCATCATAAAAATGATGACATATATAAAATTGGGGGCTAGCAATAATTGCTTGGGTAAAAACTTATTGGCCCTCAATGCTATATCATGATGCTAAAAGAAAAATTAAGACTAAGGAGTATACTGAGTGTTAAGCTGCAACGAATAACTTAGAAATAATTATTTTAATGTATTAAGGTCTTACTCACCTAGAGAGCTGTACTAACCAATATGGTAACCACTAGCCACATTGGCTATTTACATTTAAATGTAAATACAGTAATTTGAAATTAAATAAAATAAAAATTTCAGTTCCTTAATTGCATTAGCCCCATTTCAAGTGCTTAACAGCCACCACATGGGCTGGTGGCTACTGTATTAAAGAGCACAGATTTTTCCGTTGTTTCCAACAATTCCATCAATTATTTATTTATTTATTTATTTATTTATTTATTTATTTATTTATTTAATTCCATCAATTTTTTAGAAGTCAAATCTAGGAAAAGCAGCCCCTGATTGATTGGTTGCCTTTCAGACACAAAGCAAGAGTGGAGGTTCCAGAGACCATAGTGTGTCACCAGAAAAAGTGACTGATATGTTTAATAAACAAGTTCAGTTCAGAATCATTTGGTAATGGCAGAGGTTGGTGCCTGACGATTGCTGAGCTCTGAGTCTACATGTTGGATCTAGAGAGTGCAGCCTGAAGTTCACTATTGGAATGTTTTTCTGTTGACTCTGACAAGTTTTTGAAGACGTGTTTGCTCTTTCTTTTCTTGGGCTGGTTTTCTTATACTTCCAGAGTAGGAGGTCACACAGTGGGAAAATTCAAATATGCCTGCTCAAGGCATAGGACAATTTCCATGATCAATTCTGTACCCTACTAAGAGTGCACCTCTTCTCTGTGGGTCCAGCACATCAGGTCACATCTCCTGAAAAAGTGATTATCCTAGCGAGAGGTTAGTATGTAGCTTCCTAGGAACAGACCATGAATTTTGACTTTTGGTTTCTGAAGATAGTATCTTCTTTATTTAGGGGTACTTGGAAGGCCTAGGAGGGACTATTTGGAGGATGTTACCATTCTGTGTTTCAGGGATAACCTGGGACAAGAATACTTCTATGTGATGCAATATGTGCCCACAGAAATCTGCTCTCTCTAGAAGGCAGGGATTAGACAGCTGGGAAAATGAATGCATAATTTTGAAATTCAGGGACTCTCAGATCTTACTTTGTTGTAACTTGTTGATTCCCAATGCTATTTTTTTTTCCAGGGATAGCATATTTTTCTTTTAATAGTTGTCTTAATTTCTTGGGCAGGAATCAGGAATACTATAAAGGCTATAATAAATAAGCTGGATTTGCTTAGGTCATTAGAAAGCTGGACAGTCTTGAGATTATGTAAGGGATTGAGATAGTTTTAAAAATGAGGGAAAGAAGCATAATAAGCAAGTGAGGAGTGTTAAGTATTAGAAAGCTTTATTGATTAATTAATTCATTCACTCATTTATACATGTACAATTGGTGTATCTGCCATATGCGAGGTACTTTGCAAATAATAGCTATAACTATATTGTATCTTTCACATATGCTCTGTGACATCATACAACACATTTGAGATCTAGGGTATTTTTTTAAATATTGTTTTTATGATTGAGAAAATTGAGTCTCAGAGAAGTAAACTACTTGCCCCAAAGTCACACAGCTAGTTGTTGGTGAGGCTGAGATTCTCTCTCAGGTCTGTGACTCCAATCCATGTTCTTTTCCTGCCATGTTCATGCAGGAAAGCCAGTTCTCTCTGTGTTTATTTTGTTGCAGGCCCTTGTTCCATGGATCCAATGGAAGGCGAGTGCCAGGATCACACCCTGAAGTGGTCCTACAACAAAGAAAAGCAGGCTTGCCAGTGGTTCTGGTACAGTGGCTGTGGGGGCAATGCCAACCGGTTCGAAACCAGGGAAGAATGTGAGGCTCAGTGTGTTCCAACAGTCATGCAGAGTTAGGCAGAGCCAGTGACAGTGACTCCTCTAATAACAGCTGATCAAACTGAGACTGCCCTTGCTGAGGAGGGGCCACACAGCTCAAAACTGGCAAAGCCCTCTCCACAATCTAGAAAGTCAGATTCCTAACCCCTGAATTTTTTTTCTGGCCAACAAGGGCTTGGGTGTGGGTGACTTGTGGCTTGAGAAGGATTGAATTCTAATAGGTTAAGCAAAGTAATAGCAACTTTCTAGAATTTATTTAAATGAATTAGAACTGAGTGAAAAATAAACTTGAACTTAACCTATAATATTACTTTAACATTTTGGGGTGCTACATAGCAAAAGAAAGATCAATGTGATTAGTGAGAAAAAAAAATTTAGAAATGAATTTAAACTTGGTTTGCTTTTTTCACCAGGGAGTAGGGCAAATACAAGTCAAAGAGAGGCTAAGGGATATCTAATGTGAACTTCGTCCTTACTACTTAATGTAGATAAGCAAATAAAGGCATTCTTTATTAAATCATTTGGTGTGAGACTATGTGTGATTCCTGCTCTTTGCAGTCTGCACTGTATTTTGTGACATTTCAGTTGATGAAGGACAGAAGTGACTTTTCCATGGGTCCAATCCTTTGGCATCAATGATAGTGACTTCTTTCCTCCCAAAATGATAACTCAACAATTGAGGCTGACATTGTCAATGCAAAGAGGAAGCGAAAGGTTTAGATTTGCCATGGATGAAACATTATATGATATAGATATTGAGTACAACTGTGGCTTTTTAAAGGTTTTCCTCTATTGTCATGGCTTGATCCTTTTTTTTTTTCTTTTTGAGACAGTCTCACTTTATTGCCTTTGGTAGAGTGCCGTGGTATCACAGCTCACAGAAACCTCAAACTCTTGGGCTTAAGCGATTCTCTTGTCTCAGCCTCCCAAGTAGCTGGGACTACAGGTGCCTGCCACAATGCCTGGCTCTTTTTACTTTTTGGTAGTTGTAATTGTTATTTGGCAGGCCTGGGCTTGATTCGAACCCATCAGCTCTGGTGTATGTGGCTGGCACCCTAGGTGCCGAGCCAACATGGCTTGATCCTTTAGGCCCGTGATCCTGGGCCTACTTCCAGGCAGAGCTGGGAACTGTGTGGTATTGAAGATGCCTCACTTGGTACTTCTGTGAGATCACATATGAGTTTGCTAGGGCTGCCATAACAAAATACCACAGATTACGTGGATTAACAGAAATTTATTCCTCACAATTCTAGATGCTAGAAGTTCAAGATCGAAGTCCTGGGAACTCTCTTCCTGCCTTGTAGATAACTAGCTTTTTCTCTGTGCACATGGTCTTTCTTCAGTACACACATGCTCTTTGGGCTGGGGAGAGAAAGAGAAAGAAAGAAGAGTTGGGAGGGGGAAGGAAGAGAAAGAGAGAATGCTCTGGCAAGTTTCTGGTTCATTAACTGTGATTTCTATCATCTACCACACAGTCTGATGACATAGCAGGTGGGATAGAACCAGTTTTATACAAAATGTTCAAAGAAAAGTTAAATTTTTAATTCTATTTTTACAAAAATTACTTTTATGTGATAATAAAAGGATGAGTATGTGTTCATGGTAGCAAATCTATAAGACACAGAAATGCACATTAAAGAAATAAAGATCACCTATAAGTCTTTTTCAACCAAAGATATCCATTTTGGTATAATTCATGTTTTCTTCTAATGCTTGGATAGACTATCTTTTTTTTTTTTTCCTTCCCTAACAGACTACATATAACTGATTTTTGAGGTGAATAAATGGAAGATGCTCCACCTAGCTTGGCAGAGCTGCTCTTTGTAGAGTTCTGTATGCATTTCTTTTAGGTATAGTCCCAGCTCCCTGGGCATAAAGGGGCCAAACTCATTTATCCTGAGGATGGTATTTGATTTGGGTTGTGATCTATTTTCCACTTCCTATTCTCACCTTTCTCTTCCTGCATCCAGGAGTTGGGAACTCCAAGGCAAAGATTCAGTAAGAGGAGGACCACTTAAGTGTGTTGGTTGTTCCAGTCCTGGGAACATCCAGGAGGTCTAACTGCTGTTCTCTCTGTATTGGCTAGGTGGCAGTATAACCATTCCATAGTGCTCCCCTGACTTCCAACAAAAAACCTTATCTGAGAAATCTGGAGGTACAGAGACAGTATTGTCAAGGGGCAGAAACCATCACCTATGGTTTACTATTCATACCCACTCTTGTATACAAAGTTTATAAAGGACTTTCCCGTGTTATCTCATTAGTTTGCTCACTTCCATCACCGAATCATGAATGTTAGTGGGGATGAGGAAACTGTTTTAGAGAAGTAATGTGTCTTGCCCCAGACACAGAATAGAAATGGGCCTTAAATTCCTTTGGAGCTTGAGACCAGGGCTCCTTTTGCCATATTGCATTTCTTACAAACTATTAGCTTCCACTAGAGAATTCTGAAGGACAGAGCCATAGGGTTGGTGGGAGGACAGGCTTGATCTCTGCCTCAGCTTCCCTTCACTCCCACCTTTCCCCTGTGGGTTCTGGCCTGGCAGAAGCAGGAATGGGCTGAAAGAGAAGATGAACTTCAGAGAAGGTCATTCCTGATGACAGACTCTGCTAACCCCACAGGGGGCTCACGAGCTAAAAGGTCTTGACAGAGTTGCCCAGGGTGAGCTGACATGGCTGGGCCTATACTCTCTGCCTCCATCGGGCATTGTATGTGTGCTGCATAGGAGGGCATGCCCACGGACAGGGCAGCTCTGAGTTGTGGCAGACCCCAGAGGGGCCCAGCTGAAGGCTTTTTGCCAACAGCACTCCTGGAAGATGGGGGTAACAAGTCCTTCAGGCAGGATCTGAGTGGCACACATCATGTCTGTCATCGTTCCTCTATCTGGAATGTTCTTTTGCATTCTGTTTTCAAATTTCCCTAGCTTCCCAAATCTAACAGGACATACTGTACTCAGGAGCATTTGTGTGTCATGCAAGGCCTCAGAGATCTGGTTTCTGCATCCATCTCTAGCCTCATTACTGGTGGCTATTGTTCTATTCCTCCAACTTTTCACTTAGCCAATACAATTTCCTGAAAATGCCTGATTCCATCCACACATGCTGTTGCCCTTGGTGATACTTCCATGGGAAATGCCTTTCATTTATTTAAAAAATATTTAATAGGTATTTACTATGTACCATGTCTATTATCTGTGTCAAAACCCAGCTCAGCTCTCATCACCTTTCTGAAAACATCTTCAATTACCCTCTTTCAGGAAAGAATTAGTCATTACCTCTTACATGCTACTTGTACACCCTTCTCCTTTTGCCCTTTTCCCACCATATTTGTACCATTTGCCCATAAATTTCCTATTAGGCCATGAGCCTCTTCTTTAGCATCCCTGGCCCAACACAGGTCTTGACATATCTCCTTTTAGTGCTGATTTTTAAACTCTCTGCTGTTTCAAAGACTGTTTCCTTCTATAGCTCTAGCTTTAGAAAGACTCTTTGCTTTGTAGGTTCCTCATTTATTTTTGTTCTGTACTTATTTCAGACACCAGGGCATCTGCCCACATCAGTCAAGTGGAAAAGGTTCATGTGTTTTTAAATTCTTTTTTTTAAAATTGTTTTTATTATTAAATCATAGCTGTGTACATTAGTGCAGTCAAGGGGTACAATGTGCTGGTTTTGTATACAATCTGAATTATTTTTCATCAAACTGATTAACATAGCCTTCATGGCATTTTCTTAGTTATTGTATGAAGACATTTGTATTCTGCATTTAGTAGGTTCGCCTGTACCCTTCTAAGATGCACCGTAGGTGTGGCCCCACCAATTACCCTCCCTCCACCCCAACCTCACCCTTCCCCTCCCCTCCCTTGACCCTTTCCCCATATTCTTGTGCTATAGTGGGGTTATAGCCTTCATATGAAAGCTATAAATTAGCTTCATAGTAGGGCTGAGTACATTGGATACTTTTTCTTCCATTCTTGAGATACTTTGCTAAGAGGAATATGTTCCAGCTCCATCCATGTAAACACGAAAGAGGTAAAGTCTCCATCTTTCTTTAAGGCTGCGTGATATTCCATGGTATACATGTACCACAATTTATTAACCCATTCATGGGTCGATGGGCACTTGGGCTTCTTCCATGACTTAGCAATTATAAATTGGGCTACAATGAGCATTCTGTTACAGATGTCTTTGTTATAATGTGATTTTTGGTCTTCTGGGTATATACCTAGTAAAGAAATTACAGGATCGAATGGCAGGTCAATTTTTAGATCTCTAAGTATTCTCCAAACATCCTTCCAAAAGGAACGTATTAGTGTGCATTCCCAACAGCAGTGTAGAAGTGTTCCCTTTTCTCCAATCCACGCCAACATCTTTGGTTTTGGGATTTTGTCATGTGGGCTAATCTTACTGGAGTTAGGTGATATCTCAAAGTAGTTTTGATTTGCATTTCTCTGATGATTAAGGATGGTGAGCATTTTTTCATATGTCTGTACCCACGCACCTGTCTTCTTTAGAGAAGGTTCTCTTCAAGTCCTTTGCCCATCCTGTGATGGGATCACTTGTTCTTTTCTTGCTAATACGTTTGAATTCTCTGTAGATTCTAGTTATTAAACCTTTGTCAGAGGCATATCCTGCAAATATTTTCTCCCATTCTGAGGGCTGTCTACTTGCTATACTTACTATGTTCTTGGCTGTACAGAAGCTTTTTATTTTGATCAGGTCCCAGCAGTGTATCTTTGATACTGCTTCAATTGCCTGGGGAGTCCTTCTAAAATATTCACCCAAGCCAGTTCCTTCAAGAGTTTTCTCTGCACTTTCTTCTAGAATTTCTATAGTTTCATGTCTTAAGTTTAAATCTTTGATCCAGTGAGAGTCTATCTTAGTTAATAGTGAGAGGTGTGGGTCCAGTTTCAGTCTTCTGCAGGTCGCCAGCCAGTTCACCCAGCACCATTTGTTAAATAGGGAGTCTTTTCCCCACTGAATGTTTTTAATTGGCTTGTCAAAGATCAAGTAACGGTAAGTAGCTGGATTCATCTCTTGGTTCTCTATTCTGTTCCAAACA
>CAUYRH010047329.1:0-17700 GCA_963574655.1 Perodicticus potto
GCTGACCCTTTTCTCCACACTGTGTGAAGGGGGGATTTTTTTTTTTTGTAGAGACAGAGTCTCACTTTATCTTCCAGTACAGTGCCGTGGCGTCACACAGCTCACAGCAATCTCCAAATCCTGAGCTTAGGCGATTCTCTTGCCTCAGCCTCCTGAGTAGCTGAGACTATAGGTGCCTGCCACAATGCCCGGCTATTTTTTTGTTTTGCAGTTCAGCTGAGGCTGGGTTTGAACCCACCACCTTCGTTTTATGGGGCCAGTGCCCTACTAGCTGAGCCACAGGTGCCGCCCTATTTTTTTTTTTAATTTATTTTATTTTTATTATTAATTTATTTTTTCTTGCAGTTCTTTGGTCAAAGCTGGGTTTGAACCCACCACCTCTGGTATGTGGGGCCGGCACCCTACTCCTGTGAGCCACAAGTGCCAACCAGGCCCGTGCCTTTTAAACCTCTCATTAAGTTTGTGTGTCTTCAAGCTTTTAGAAGTTCCACATGAAGCTTATGTTAGTTCTGGGATTCCACCCTGCACCTGAACAAGATAATGCCACCACCCATGGAGCCGCTGGATAAGGCCATAAGTGACTCCCACCTGTAGCTCTTTTTTATTTTATTTTATTTTATTTTTTGAGGCAGAGCCTCAAGCTGTCACCCTGGATAGAGTGCTGTGGCATCATAGCTCACAGCAACCTCCAATTCCTGGGCTCAAGCGAGTCTCTTGCCTCCGCCTCCCAAGTAGCTGGGACTACAGGCACCCGCCACAACGCCCGGCCTTTTTTTGGTTGCAGCCGTCATTGTTGTTTGGCGGGCCCAGGCTGGATTTGAACCTGCCAGCTCAGGTGTACGTGGCTGGCGCCTTAGCTCGTTGAGCGACAGGCGCCGAGCCCCACCTGTAGCTCTTAAAGAGGTCATGGAGCCTGGAGAGCATTGTCGCTGTTCAACTTGAAGCAGCTACAGAAGGTGGACTTCTAGCCCCAAACTACAAAGATTTTCAGGCTCCACGTTTCTCAGGGGAGAAAAGTAGGGATGAAGGTACAGGTGGCAGATACAGGCCAGGAGGGAGGTTCCTGGGGCAGAGAAGCTGGGGCCAATCAGGGGAAGGAACTGTAGGAAACGCAGAACACCTGTCAATTGCATATGTCAATCATCTGGTAACATCCCACGCCTGGTAAGCCTCCTGCCAGGCAAATAAAAGGAAGCCACCTGGGCATCCTTACCATCTTTCTCCACTTGTGGTGATTGACTCACTCCTCTCGCTGGAACGTATTTTCACTTTGTATAGCTCCCTTCTTTTCTGCAATAAAAGTTTGTGTGGAATTGCACCGGCCCTACTTGTGATTTTCTCAAGCAAAGAGCCAAAGAACTAGGACAGTAGTCTGCCAAAGAGGCTGGACCTGACAAAACCACTCTCAAGGCACTTTTTTTTTTTTTTTTTTTAAAGCCTACAGCACCCAGTATTCCCAGGCGGTAAGACACCTGTTTTTTTTATTTGTTTGAGATAGGATTTTGCTTTGTTGCTAGGGTTAGAGTGCAGTGGCGTCACCATAGCTCACTGCAACCTCAAATTCCTGGGTTCAAGTGATCTTCCTCCCTCACTCTGCTGAGTAGCTGGTCCTACAGGCACCCCCTTCTCTGTTTAATTTTTCTGTGCGTGTGTGTAGGGATGGGGTTTTTGGTTTTGCTCAGGCTGGTTTTGAACTCCAGACCTCAAGTGATCCTCCCACCCCAGCCTCCCAAAATGCTAGGATTGCTGGTATGAGCCACTATGCCTGGCCAGGCCCCTAAGTTTGGTGGGATTTATCTCTTCCTCCTCGCTATGAATGTGCATCTGGAGTACTTGCTGCTTTCTTCTTTCCAGATGCGGTCAGTGTGGTCTCATCGGCACAGTGGGCCAGGGTGAGTTCTAAGGGGTGGGAAGAGGATCTGCGTCTGTGGATTAAATGTCAGTACAGAGCGGAAGACTTGATGTAACCTTGAGGCAAGAAAAGAAAGACAAACTTGTTTCCCACTAGGAGAAAGCACACCGCTTCTGGAGTCTCTGCTTCTGATATGGGGAAAAATTTGTTTTCTTATTCAATATTTGTGTACCGAGTCCGGGTGAGAGAAGGCGCCTTCCTGGCAGATGAGGCTGCCCTGTCCTTCCTCCGGGCGTCACTCCTTCCTTTTCTTATTCCTGCCTCTCTGTTAATTCTCCTTAGCTCCTGGTCTGCCCTCATCTTTTTGCTTCCTCTAAACTTGCATTTCCAGAGAGAAAATTCATAGTGTAAAGAATTAAAAGTGAGGGCTTAAGAGTTGGAAACAACTCTTTATGTCCTAGCTATGGTACTGGGGGAGTTTGTTCAATGCTTCCATGCCTTGGTTTCCTCATCTGGTTGAAGCTGGCATAATAGACTATTTAGAGGTGGATTTACCATCAGGCTTGAGCTTTTGGAGCTCTTTGCTTATATGGATCCCTTATAAGAGTGTGGAAGGAGCCCTGTAACTGTGGGCCTATGTTATAAAAATTATGCAAGATATATATTTTGAGGCCTGGTGCCTGTGGCTCAAGGAGCTAAGGCATCAGCCACATACACCTGAGCTGGCGGGTTTGAATCCACCCCAGGCCCACCAAACAACAATGATGGCTATAACTGAAAAATAGCTGGGTGTTGTGGCGGGCGCCTATAGTCCCAGCTACTTGGGAGGTGGAGGCAGGAGACTCGCTTGAGCGAGTTGGAGGTTGGAGGTTGCTGTGAGCTGTGATGCCATGGCTCTCTACCCAGGGTGACAGCTTGAGGCTCTGTCTCAAAAAAAAAAAAAGAAATATATATATTTTGAGTCAGTCTCACTCTGTTGCCCAGGTCAGAGTGCCGTGGCATCAGCCTAGCTTGCAGCAACCTCAAACTCCTGGGCTCAAGTGCTTCTCCTGCCTCAGCTCCTGAGTAGCTGGGACTACAGGTACATGTCCTGCTAATTTATTTATAGTAGAGATGGGCTCTTGCTCTTGCTTAGGCTGGTCTCTAACTCCTGAGCTTAAGAGATCCTCCCACCTTGGCTTCCTGGAATGTTATGATTACAGGTGTGAGCCACTGTGCTCAGCCTACAAGTAATATATTTTTTAACTGCAACCTGTCATAACGTCTGTCTCTTTCCACTCTGACTTCTCTATCATGTTTCCTTTTGTGCTGGTGGGTGTTGAAGTAGCCATGGGTATTTCTGGATCTAAGGCAAAGTTGAGTTAGGAATAGATTGAGTTTGGTGGGATAAGTTTGTATGATTCACAGTTCATAGGCATTTTTGGGTACAACTAAGTCATCACTAGTTGTTTGGATGGAAGAATGACTTCCAAGAATACATCTTCCACTCACTGTCCGTGTCCCTCAGCGTCGTGACACCAAGTACAGAGCCAGACGTGCAAGTGAAGAAACCCTTAGATGCTGCTGCTTCAATCTGTTAACGTTGTTCTTGTCTACCGAGTCTACCCAGCTGAGCACCCACACATTGTGAAGCAAACAGCAGCCGTAGTTGCTGTGCCCCATCTAATCTCCTGTTCTGCAGAAAGTGTTAAGCATAAGAAAGTGATTGCTGTTTTAAGTCACTGAATTTGGCGTGAGCATGAGCAAGTTAGTGAAGACGAGTGAATCATACAAACAAAAGATTTAGAATTCTTGCTGATTTGACATAAAGTGTTGACATCAAAGAAGATAACGAAAAATTGAGTTGCCATAATAAACTTTGAGTTCAAACTGGTGAATGAATGAAGTCAGACTGGTTTAAGATAAGTAACTGCACAAAAAAACTTGAAATATTACAGCTAATATATGAAAGAAATTTGGATGGTTTGTCCGAATTTGGCAACAATTCTAAAAATCGTATAGAATTACTGATAATGCGCTATGACGTTGAGAATTTTTTTTTTTTTATTGTTGAATCATGAGAATTTTTTTTAAAAGAACAAACAAATTTCAATCATCCATGCTAGGGGAAAGACAAATCATCTTTCTAATCTCTCTGCAGAAAGTGTATTACAGAAATGTTGCTATTTGAGCAGGTAACCAAAGGGTATGCAACAAACAACATGAGAAATAACTATAGAGGTCATCAGGCGGTTAATTAACACAAAACATATTATATATTTTTTCTGAATTGTATGATGTCTCTAGCATTTACCAGCTTAAAGTCTAAGTTTGGTAACTTCTGTTTTCATTTTAAATAAACATTTTACCTAATTTTATATTCATACTTATAGATTATTAAATAGGGCTATTCTAGATTGTATAAGCTTTAGGTCCTACAAAATCGAGATCCATCCTTATAATCTATGTCCTAGAGTTTGTTCTTTTCCCCATTTATTTTCTATTCGTATATATTTATGGAGAACAGGTGCAGTTTTGTTACACTGATACAGCATTGTGGTAAAGTCAGGGCCATAGAGTTTTTAAGGGTATTAAATAAGTTACCAACAGAGGCTAGTACAGTTTCAGCACCTAGTATGCACTTAACGTTAGCTATTAGTATTGCTATCCGTTCTGGCTCAGCTGTCTGTGCTTCCTGTTCAAATTTGTTTTTATTTTTTTTTTTATAAACAGTCTCACTTTATCGCCCTCAGTAGAGTGCTGTGGCGTCACAGCTCACAGCAACCTCCAGCTCTTGGGCTTAGGCAATTCTGCCTCAGCCTCCCAAGTAGCTGGGACCACAGGTGCCCGCCACAACGCTTGGCTATTTTTTTGTTGCAGTTTGGCCAGGGCTGGGTTTGAACCTGCCATTCTGGGTGTATGGGGCCAGCACCCTACCCACTGAGCCACAGGTGCTGCCCCCTGTTCAAATTCTAGTCGCCTCAAATTCTGCTCTGCTCCAGTTCACCACCCGGTATTTCTCCCTTTTCAATGGTGCATGTGCCAGCGGCCCCTAGAACCCAGTTATAGTAGTGGCATCTCAGGGGGACAGTTGTCTTTTTTGCTGTCTGTCCAGTGCCCTTTTAACATCTTTCCAACGTTTGGGAAATTCTCTGCCGCCTCAGTCCTCTTTCCTGCAGGTAAATTGCCCTCCCAGCTACCTTTGCAGCTGGGGTGCCAGCATGTGAGTGTGGATCTACCGGGCGGACTTCTCTGGTTGGCAGCTGAGCAACATGACAGAGGAGGGCACAGAGTTGACCACCTGGCTCCTGGGGGAAGCTGTGGCAGAGCTTGGGTGTCAGTCCTGAGGGCCATCTAGTGTGAACTGTGCTGCAGTGTCATGGTGTTGACACTGGAGCTGTCCTTGTGGGTGCTTGGGTGCTGAGCGTCATCCCTGGCCGTGCAGCAGAAGAAGCTGGCTCGCTGACTCCTAGGGACACAGAGCACTGTTCACCTTGTCTGAATGATTGCTCGTTTGCCACGAAGTGCCCCGACTGATAAACTGTCGGTGGTCTCTGTGTCTCTTCTTTCTGCCTTGATTATCTATTCTAGAACAACCTTTAAAAAACCAGTCTTGTCACTCAAGATGAGCCCCCAGGTTCTCAAATGACCTACAACATCCTTCATGATCTGTTCTGGGTGGAGGGGAAGTGTGGCTAAGTACCTGGATCCGCAGGTTTCTCACAAAGTGAAAGGTTTTTTTTTCTACTCCTGAAGGAAGGAAAGATAGAAACCCTTCCTGCCTTTCTCTCTGTCTTCTCACGTGCTTCATGGTGGAAGAGTGGCCTTACTTACTGATGATACCGTAGAGAGCATTTTTGCCCTTTTTGCCTTTTTTCCCAGGCTGACCTGCCTTCACCTGCATATATTCTTTTCTCATTCAAAAGGTGAGCCCCCTGCTTGGCGTGACCTGCAGTTTGTCCATATCCTCTGCCTGTGACTGGGGGTGCTGGTGAATGTGGGGAAGTGTTAGGCTTATTTTATAATGGACACAGAACATATGGGGCACAGTGTGATGTTTCAATACATGTATACATTGTATAACAAACCAGGCTGGGTTGTGAGTGGTGGCTCAGGCCTATAATCCCAGCACTCTGCGAGGCTGGGGCCTGAGGATTGCTTGAGCTCAGGAGTTCGAGACCAGCCTGAGCAAGAGCGAGACCCCATCTCTCCTAAATATCATGGCGGGCATCTGTAGTCCCAGCTACATGGGAGGCTGAGGCAGGAGGATGGCTTGAGCCCGGGAGGTTGAGATTGCTGTGAGCTATGATCACACCATCGTACTCTAGTTGGGGTGATAGAGCAAGACTCTGTCTAAAACAAAACCAAAACAAAAAAGAAAAACCATATGAGCATTATTGTACTTGGGTGATTCATGAAATAAATCAACATTTGCTAAGCTGTCTGGGTAGAGATGGGTACTTAACTACTCTTTCCCTCTTCAGATTTCAAACAACTTAGAATTGGATGAGGAAATATGAAAATTATAATTCATTGTAAAATTTTCTAATAGCAGTGGCATAAAGGAGGTGTGTTTGGGATAACACATTTCGAGGAATTTCTCAAGTTGGCTCTTGCCGGATGAATAGGAGCTTGCCTGAGGAACATGTTGGGTAAGATGTACATAGGGAATTTCTAGCAGAAGAGCTTGTAAAAAGGCATAGATATATAAAAAGCCTGCCTGGCAATGGGGGAATCGGTGGTAAGTGAGTTTGGGAAGGGGTACAGAGGCTAGGCTACAGAGGAACACATTGGTTCCCAGGGCTGAGTTACTCTTTAGCACAAGAGCAATGTCTCTGTGAGGGATAAGGACTCCTTGAAGATCAGAGGGGGTGGGAGGGAAGACTGGGTTCCCATTACTATCTGAACAGCTCATTTTATTGATGAAATGCTGGAGGGCTGTGGTTTTTCACTGAGGGGCAGAGGTTCTGGTCTGGAGACCATCGAGGTGGTAATGGAATGTGAGTCTGAGGAACCAGAAGGGCATTACCTGGGATAGTCTGAACTTTCTCATTCACTTTCCTCTGCTCTCTAGGTGTGGAAGACCCTCAGGGGAATATAGTAGAGACCCCCGTCCATGGCCTGCGGGGAGGTGGGCAGACCCTGGCATCTCAGCATGAGACGGGTGAGAGTGTTCACAGTTTCTGCTTCTGGCTCCCTGGTTGGCTCCAGCTCTGGATCTGGCCTCTCAAGCAGGTGAATCTTCTGGAACCCACTCTCCTAAGGCCATCTGGAGCATGAGATGCCAATGTGTTTCTGAGAGTCATGTCATAGGCTGTTTTCCCAGAAAGTTTTCTTGTTGTCTAACCCCAGTCCTTCTTGATACCAACTGACCATCTTCCCTTTTGTACTGTTATCTTGAGGAGGAGAGAGCCTTATGACTAGAACCCTCAGACACTCCTGTTCCTGAAGGCTGAGGGCAGAGCTGAGGTAGCACTGGCTAGAGTAAGACTCAGATATAGGAGCAGGAAAAGGAAACTGAATGTGTACACTCCTCCGCAGACCCTGCGTGGGTCACTTAGTCAAGCTCCTAGACTGACAGTCCTCTGGCTACGTGTGCAGCTGTGGCAATCACCGTGCTCAGGGATCCAGAGCAACCTAGAAGATGCCAAATGTTCTTCCCCCAAAGCAGCAATTCCTTCCCTTACAAGCCATGATTGACAGTGAGTCTGGGGAATGGAACAGAAAGCAAGATAAGAGTTATTTCTGTTTTAACCCCAGCACTTTCTTCCAGGAATCCCTTTCTTTGAGGTGCTGCCTGGGTTTCTTTTAGGTTGCGGTTTAAGTCCAGCTCTGCAGACAGGGAAAACGAGCAGTCTGGGAGCTAGCAGACGTCCTCCGAGTCCCTTTAGGGCAGGAAGACTGGCCTTTTCACCATGAGCTGCAGGGCCCCCATCACCTCCTTGTTCCGAAGGGTGTAGATGAGGGGGTTGAGCATGGGCGTGACGACTGTGTAGAAGAGACTGAGGATGCGGTCTGTGGTGGCAGAGGGGCCTGCCTGGGGCCGTATGTAGGTGATGCTGGCTGTTCCAAAGAAGAGGGAGACCACCAGCAGGTGGGAGGAGCAGGTGGAGAAGACCTTGCGGCGACTCTGGGTGGAGGCCATTGCTAGAACGGCACCCAGGATGCGGGCATAAGAGGTGACAATCAGAGAGAAGGGGACCATGATGAAGACCACGGTGGCTGTCATCACCGAGATCTCGCTCTGGTGTTTCCCGGCACTTGCCAGCCTCAGTACTGGCAGGATGTCACAGAGGAAGTGCGGGATGACTGGGTGTCTGGGGAAAGGCAGAGTGAAGATGAGGGAACAATGGGTGGTGGCCGTGATGATGCCCAGGAGCCAGGAAGTGCCCAGCATGGCCCTGCAGGCCCTCTGGCTCATGAGGGTGGGGTAGTGCAGGGGCTGGCAGATGGCAGCATACCGGTCGTAGGCCATGGCTGTGAGCAGGCAGCACTCGGAGATGCCCAGGACAATGAAAGCATACATCTGGGCTGCACAGCCCTGGAAGGAGATGGCCCGAGGGTGCGGGGAGGTGAGGTCAGCCAGGGTCCTGGGCACGATGTCGGTGGTGTAGAGGAGCTCTACCACCGAGAGCTGGCGCAGGAAGAAGTACATGGGGGTGTGCAGGGTGGGGCTGGCCCGCGTGAGGAGGATGATCAGGGAGTTGCCCAGCACAGTGACCAGGTAGACCAGGAGCACCACCCAGAGCAGGGGGCCCTGCAGAGCCCTGAGGTCAGAGAATCCCAGAAGGAAGAATTCGGGCAGAGTAGTGTGGTTTTCCTCAGCCATCATCTAGGCCAGAACCCAGGGCAGAGCCAAGAAAAGGAAGGGATTTAGAAACAGTGAACAGCTCTGTAGTTCAGTAAAGTATTTTCCATACAGTTGCTTTCAAAAATGAGTGAGAGAATTAGTGTCTTCTCTTTATGAATGAGCCATGGGTCTCAGGTAAAAAAACACACCTGAGCAGCATCTAGGGAGTAGTCAGACTGGGACTTGAATCCGGGTCTCTTTAACTCTAAATTTATGCATTTCCCACTGTTCCTCATGCTCTGGTCTGTGTCCAGGGCCTGACTCCCACGTGTGGAGCCCCAGCTCTGTTCTTTGGAACTCTCACCAGAAAGAGGGATGGAGTAGTCACTGTGACCTAGACCCCTTTGTACTCTCTAGGCTGAAGCTGCAGCCCTAAAGAGACTGGGTGGCACCAGGGACTGTCCGGAGACGGTGCCTAATGACCACCACAGTGAGCTGTGGCTTTGGAGTATCACACAATGATATGACTAGTTGTGATAATTCTGCCAAATTGTATCATGCTTTGGGATTCTGGCACCTGACCTGATTCTTTTGTTCTTATCTGGGCCACTGTGATCAGCTACACCAGCTGCTCTGTCCCAGCTCTCCCTGTGTCCCCTCTGCAGAGAATGTTTCTGTTCATTCTATTAAAGAAAATCCCCCTCATCCTTCAAGCCTTACTCAAGTTTCACTGCCCTGTGGTAGCTTTCGGTGCTCTTCATGCTTGGAAATAATTATCTATGACAGGATTAAATGCAACTTTTAGGATCAGATATTTCCACGAGACAATACTTGGATCTTACCTATGGCCTTTTAGAAGGCGCTGTGTGGTGTCTGAATGTCTGCAGTGATGGGGAACTTACTGCCTATGGAGGTAGCCCTTTCTAGCTATGGCCTCCTCTGCCTGTAGGAAAGGCCATCATTAGATGGTTTTGGGTAAATATTTAGTATTTTGTAAGATTTCTAACCCCTTTGCACCAAGCAGCCCTTCAAGCATATGAAAAAGGCACATTTATTGATGTTCTCATGACGCGTTGCTTGTGGCTTAGTCGTAGCACTTCCTAGGGTAAAGTCTCCACTGTAAGATCCTACAGGACCTGGTGGGGAGGAGGGAAGTGGGGGGAGGGGGCTATCTGTTTTAACAGCAGCTTATGTTCCCCAAACACTTGTCTCCCGCCAGATACTATGCTTAGGGCTTAACATCCATTAAAACATTGGCTCTTCACAATCATGGAAACCTTTATTTTCTCCATTTAACAAAGGAAATGAAAGCCTAATGGTATAAATAAATCTCTCAAAGTCACACATCTAGTAAAGTGAGAGAGTTTGAGCTCAAATCCAGGTCAGCCTAACTACAGAGCCTATATTCTTAACCACCAAATTGTTACCTGTCTTAGAGGTGAGTTTAATCACCAGAGTAACTATCACAGTCCTTGGGCCATGCCAAATGTTTGTTAGATGAATGAATGAACTTCAGTTATAAAGGCAGGGGAACCGATGAGCATAAAGATCAAGCAATTTGCTTACAATTAGGCAGTTGGTTAGACAAAGATAGGAAAATGGACTCGCGTCTTTCAGAAGTCCTGGGTCCCAAGATTTGCTGAGCTTTGATCATCCACATTCACGCCACAAGGTTAGTCCAGATATCTTCATATTTAGGAAAGAGAATCTTAAGCTTTCTGCCCATTCATTGCTCATGGAGCTGACCTTTATCCTTCACTCTGCCCTCTTCCCATATTTTCTGCCTTAAGCCATTTACTCTAACTTAGGTTTAGAGATGGCTGTGTGCTGGACATTGTGCAGTATCTTAGCTGATTTTTATAGCAAACCTGGTAATAATTGTTCTTTTATCATTGCAGGTAAGGAACAAGAGCTCTGAGAGTTCAAATTACTCACCCAAGATGACAGTTAGCTAAGAGCCAGAATTGTATCTTTGAGCCTGAGGTTTCAGTGACCAAATATACTGTATCTCCACTGAGGCTCTATTAAATATTAAGTAGGTTCTGCTAAATAACTTCCTATTTCCTTTTCCTGTGGCTTTTTGCAAAGCCATAAAACAATCCCTATGGCTCTAATAAGCCTTAGGAAGATAGGCAAATGGACAAATTAGTCGGCTAATAGGCATGTGAATGGGGTGAGATAAGCTGTGGTCAGCTGGCAAGATGGACGGAGGATGACCGGCAGGGTACGGGTGCTGGCCACAGGACTGGTGGGCCTTTGAGCCCTGACATAGGAGGTGAGGCCTTTGCAGGCTGAATGGACTAGAAAGCCACTCCTTTGGGGCAGGTTTGTCATCTTGATGGCAAGGGAGCTGGGATTCTGGAGCCTCTCAGGGCAGGTGGGAAATGGGGGGATGGGGAACCTTTATTGAGTCAGGGAGGTCAGGGGAGCATGGCTGGATGATTTACTTTTGTTCTTTCAGAGTTTTTGTTTTGCCTAATTCTAGGATGTGGGTTTGTGTGCATATGTGTGCCAGTGTGGGCCCATGCTAGGGAGGGTGTGGGGCAGTGAGGGCAGATGCAGGCAGCTCTGTCTGCGGGCTCCAGAATGGGGACCATTGACAGGACCTGAGTGACACTGACCACAGACAGCATGGGGGCTGTGATGCCCACCTGCTTTACACACTCCATGCAGACCCACAGACTGCACATGCTGTCCACTGCCTCACCCCACTACCTCACGCCACACACCCCATCCTTTAGACACACCACAGATGTGCCTCTCAATCACCACGCTTCCCACATGGTGCACCCACAGCACGCCTCCTCATGCCACGTGTCAGAGGTCTGCAGTCTGTGTGTGTACACTTGCCTGGCTTTACTATGGCAGGAACTGTCCAGTCTTTCCCAGCTCCTTCCCAGCACTTCTCCCTGTCCAGCCACGCTGGTGACTTCTCACTTGCACCTCTGCAAATGCAATGGTAGAGATCTGGGAGCCCTCCCCAGACTCTTCTCCCCCGCCCAGGGACAGGCATGGGCTTCCCCCTGTTCTTCCCTTCCTGCTTCTGGCAGGGACCAGCCAAGTTGGGGAAAGGCCAGGGCTGCCCAGCATTGTGTGGGTCACTTACCGGGGGCAGATGAAAGGCCACCCAGCCAGAGCAAGGCTTCCAGGCACGGGCTAGGTTCTGCTGTTGCCCTCCCTCCTCCCTGGAAGTCTCAGCCTCTGGTGCCCCCAGTTATTCTCCAGCTGGTGTTGTGCCTGCACCCCTTGGGACCTGAGAGGCCCTGACTCTTGGGGTTTCCCTGGGTAACCTTGGGCTGAGAGAGTGTCAAGGGCCAGGTAATTCTGTCTGGGTCCCCAGTGCCTGCTGTATCCTCCTCTTCCCCTAAGCTCATTTCTCTTGGCCAACCTGTTTCCTTCCTCCTTTCCTTAAACCTTGTTCCCTCTCTTGGATAACTGATGCCTCCCCACTCCTGATGGGTCTCCTTGGTTGTAGATGATAGCATGTGGTTTGAGGGGGTCCCTCCCTCATATGTGGAATCTCACCAAGGGTAATTTATTCCTGTGCGTGAAATCTTGGCTCCCTGTTAAACGTAGATGCTACTGGAAGATTCCAGAAGTTAACACCAGTGAAGGATGATTTAGTCACTGATCTCCGTGCTTGAGTTTGTTGCTCTAGTGAAGACATTGCCGGTCTGGTTTCCCAGGGGCTCATGGGCGTGAGGACCGGGTTTCCACTGCCCTGCAGACGCGCTGAGTGGGGCACTTAGACAGGGGGTGAAGCCTTCTGAGTATTTGCAGGGTGGGAAGAGGTGGGTGCAGTCTGCGGGTAGAACAGAGGTGTCCCCTGAAATAGCTTCGGCCTTTACTCAACCCTAGCACCCTCTGGTTGTCACTTGCTGTCTCCACTCTTTATGTCTCATTCTCTCCAGTTGTCCCAACCACTCCACAGTTCTGGGTTACCCAGGTCAGCAGCAGCCCCCATGTGGCCAAGCCCCGTGTTCCTTTTCAGTCCTCATCTTACTCAATGTCTCTGCAGTGTTCTCACAGTTGACCTCCACTCCTTTGTGAAACCCTTTAAGTTCTGTGACTCCCTCACATATGTCTTTGGCCCTGACTCTCCTTAGACGCCTCAGAGGCACTTCAAGCCTGTTGCACCCCTGTGGAGCTCTTCTTCCTTTCCCCAGCTTCCCTAGCACGGCGAGTGACGTGTAACCACCCAGGTGCTCACACCCCAAATCTAACTGTCCGTTTTAGTTAATTTCTTTTAACACCCACATTTAATTTCTGAGAAAGTTCTGTCAGTTCTGCTTCAAAAATTTAATCCCATGGCTGTAGCTCATCCCGCGGGGGTGCTGACCACATAAAACAGGCCTGGCAGGTTTGAAGCTGGCCTGGGCCTGCCAAACAACAACAACAACAACAAAATAGCTGGGCGTTGTGGCGAGCACCTGTAGTCCCACAGGCTGAGGCAAGAGAATTGCTTAAGTCTAAGAGTTTGAGGTTGCTGTGAGCTGTGATGCAACGGCACTCTACCCAGGGCAACATAGTGAGACTCTGTCTCAAAAAAAAAAAAAAATTAATCCTAAGAAACCCTCTTTCACCATCTTTATCTGCAAAACTCAGGCTCAGCAAATTGCCTCTCACTGGGCTGTTCCTGTGCCCACAGTCTGGTCTCCAACAGCCAATAGGATTTTCTCCCAGTTTAAGTCAGGCGATATCATTCCCTTCCTTACACTCTCCTTCCAATAGCTCATAGCTTTTCATTGTAGGGAGAATAAAATGCAAACTTCCCCACTGATTTACAAAACCCTATTGAATTCGTCCCTTGTATTAATTTCGTGTCTTTTTATTGATGTTTTGATATCTGCCCACACTCCCCCTAGGGACAGCTAACACCTAGATATATCACCTGCAAGAGTGCCCTTTGTAGGCCGGGTGAGGCGGCTCCTGCCTGTAATCCCAGCACTCTGGGAGGTGGAGGCAGGTGGATTGCCTGAGCTCAGGAGTCCAAAGCCTGAGCAAGAGCAAGACCCCATCTCTAAAAAATAACCAGGTGTTGTGGCAGGAGACTGTAATTTCAGCTACTTGGGAGGCTGAGGCAAGAGAATCTCTTGAGCCCAAGAGTTTGAGGTTGCTGTGAGTTGTGATGTCATGGCACTCTACCAAGGGTGACAAAGTAAGACTCTGTCTTAAAAAAAAAAAAAAAAAGAGTGCCTGTTGTAGGCAAGCTAGCCATTCCAAACTCCATATCTCAAGAGCCTCCTTACCTGGGCTCTGACACTCCTGGCCAATATCCCCCAGTCCAACTCACCTCAGGGTCAGGTTCTTAGCAACTGGAGACAGCACCCACTGAAACTGTTCAAACTAGCCAGTTCTCAGCCTGCTTATCCTGCTTACCCTGTCTCGCCCATGTCCTCCTGTGAAAACCACAATCAAGGCTTTTGCCCACATTTACCCTTTGTTCCTTCTGCTTTTTGATCACCCTGGTGCTTCCCCATGTGGCCCTGCATGGTATGGCATCCCCTCTTCTTGCAGCTGCAATAGACTGTATTTATGATTGCTTTGTCTCCTGATCAGTGGCTTGACCCATATTTGACCCATAAAAGACCCATTTTTTTTTTTGAGACAGAGTCTTACTTTGTCACCCTCCATAGAGTGCCATAGCGTCACAGCTCACAGCAACCTCAAACTCTTGGGCTTAAGTGATTCTCTTGCCTCAGCCTCCCGAGTAGCTAGTACTACAGGTGCCCGTCACAATGCCCAGCTGTTTTTTGGTGGTAGTTGCTGTTGTTTGGCAGGCCTGGGCTGGATTCAAACCCACCAGCTCCAGAGTATGTGGCTGGCGCCCTAGCCACTGAGCTACAGGCACCAAGCCAATAAGACCCATGTTTAAAAATACCTTGCTGCTGTTATCCTCGCCACCACGCTCCAGCCCCTCTGGCCGTCTTTCTTTTCCCTGAATGCACTTACTGCTCCCCTGTCCTGCTTCCCCTCTTACCCTACATCTTCCACAGGAGACATCTGCTTATTCAAGTCTCAGCTCAAATTTCACCTCTTCAGACACCTGGAACAGCCCTACATAAAGTAATACCATACACTGCTTACCCTATCTTGTATTCTTCATTGCATGTATCTCAAGCAGAATTATAATGTTTATTTATTCACTTTAGTCTTTAGTGTATGTCTCTTCCATCAGAAGGAATGCTCCAGGAAGGTGAGGACTTTGTTTTGTTCACAGCTGTTGCTTCAGAGCTTAGAAGAGTGGTTGATACCCAGCAGACTCCATGCTCAGTTCTGATCCAACTCTTTAATAGCACACCTTTCTGCCTCCTGGAGTTGAGAGAGCTATAGGTAAATCTCCCAAACTTGATTACAGCTCAGGTTCTGCACATGAACTGGTTTCTACTAGGCTGAAGTATCCACGTGAGATCTGGAAGGCAGAGGAAGCGAGACAGAGTCTGTGCTTCTCTTGCTTCCAGATAGGCACAGTTGTTTGCTGTGGCAGTCATAGCAGGGTTCTCAGTACTGTGGGTGTCAAGATGCAGGGTCTGGGGCATCCGTTTTGCCTAGCATGGAAGAGACAGAGGCCATGTGGTTTCAGAGCAGCAACTGGGGCAGCGGCTTCATAATGCCCTGCTTTGTTGATCTTGGCAGTGGTAGCTGATTCCTTGGCAGGCCTTATCTACAGTGTTCTAAAACTTATTCCTAGAATCTTGGATGAGAATCTGCTCTGTTAGTCCTTCCATAATTTTGTGTTATCAGCACCTAATTATGTGAATTAAATATATTTCTGCTTAACTAGCAGCGAGGGTGGGTGGTGAATGCTGATCCACTGAAGCAGTATTTAGTACCAGAAATGGTTGCAAAGTCTGGGATGCTGGGATTGAGCATTTGATCTCATTAGGTTGGAAGATGATGAGGATACAGGCACCATCAGAGGATGGAAAACTGGCCGTCTTTGGCTTTTAGTCATGAAACAGTTCCATACATGATTATCTACTACCATCTAAAGTACCACTGGATGGTGGTCCCTGAGCATGGTATTATGGCTACAAGAAGTTAGATGACAGTGAGTTGAGCTGCTGCCTGTAATTGCGCTGGATAGCTTAAATAAGGAAACTGACAGGTTTAGTTTTTTTTTTTTGAGACTGGGTATCACTCTGTCACCATGGGTAGAGTGCCATGGCCTTAGCCTAACTCACCTCAATTTTTTGGGTTCAGGCAATCTTCTTGTCTCACCCTCCCCAGTAGCTGAGACCACAGGTGCCCACCACAATGCCCAACTAGTTTTTTGATTTTTATTAGACAAGGAGTCTCACTCTTGCTCAGGCTGAACTCGAACTCCTAAGCTCAAGTGATCCTCCTACCTTGTCCTCTTAGAGTGCTAGGATTACAAGTGCATGGTAAGGATTTTTATATATTCAGCTAAACACATAATACTTTTAGTTTTGTCAGGCACCAGAGTGAAAGAGGAATTTTGGCTGGTGCAGGCTGTGATGTAGGTAGCTGTGCCACTGGGGCTTATGACTGAGGGAATCTGAAAGTGGTTAGTGTGCCAAAGCTGAATCCCTGCTGTTTGGAGCCTGTGGAAAGTCCCAGTCCAAGGAGAATTATAGCAGAGGCCCTAAAGGATCCAGGGAAACTCCATTGCCTCTTCAGCAAATAACCACTGTACTTTTCAGAAATGTCTCCTTGTTTGTTATTTGGTCTTTGGCAGAGGATAAATATCTGGCCACTGGCACCAGGTGACTATACAACCTCAGCCACGCTTTAGGACCGGAGTAGTTTCTGACTGACAAAGCTGTATGGTCAGGCCTGGAAAAATTCCATCTTCATGTGAAGAGATGCACATGAGATCAGGCTTGAACAACCCTGGAAGTCATGATGACATTTTATCAGTAGGTAGCCCACACTCTATGTGTCTGTTCTTGCCACACTAATGTCCTTTTCTCCTATGGCCCTTGAAATATTCCCTAGGACTTGTTCATAGAGGAGGATAGAACCCAGTTTGCAGAGAACTCTGCACAGTGTGCTGGAATTATGAGACGTGGAATTCTGTGGTGTTGTAAACCCAATAAGGGATGGCCCTAAGGAAGAGGGGAGAAAAGAAAAATTTCCATTGAACAGAGCTTTCATAGTTCAACTCAAAGAGTCTGTTTCCCCTGGATGAAGGATGGACTGAGGTAAATGGATTTACACTGATCCATAAGCAGGAGCTAGTGGTTTGGTAGGAGGTCTAAGAAGTGGAAGGAAAAAGAGCAATGTGGAATTCAGGGCATCATCACCACTATCATCATTGCCAACACTTCCATGATGTATGTCAGACACCATTCTAAGCAATTTTTGAATATTAACTCATTTACTCCTCACAAAACACTGTGAGGTAGTCTCTATTATGCTCATTTTACAAATGAGGCAACTGGGGCACAGAGAGGTTGAGTACTTGAACAAGATCACTCAACTAGTGAGTTGCAGAGTTGGCCAGGTGGTCTGGTACTAGAGTCCATGCTCTTAACCCTCTTACTGTGCTATGAGTGAAAATTTCACAATGGGACCAGACCGTGAGACTATTTGTGAATATGTGAGAAAATGTGAATCCTCACAAAAGGTTTCTCACAGCAGAAGAAAATGCTGTTAATGTTAGGGATCAAGATGACCAGCTGGTGTATGTCAGTCATCCTTCTTCTCCAGTCTCTCTGATGCTTGCTCAAGGAATGGCAAACAGAGCATCCATGGGAAAGGCACAGGCTCCCTGACAAGTGCTTCCCTTCACCAAATTTGACCTGGCTACAGCTCTGCTGAGTCTGCAGCCTTCTAATGACAGCAGCCTGCTCTGGTGGGCAGTCTTCCAGACGAGTCCACTCATCCTCATCTTATGATGTTCATGCATTTGTGTAATCCACTCCCTTTGAGTACAGACTGAAACTAGTCATTTGTTTTAATAGAAAGATTACAGAAGACATTACTTAGAAATAAAAACAAAGCCGGAGGAATTATGCTATCAGACCTGTGATCAAAACAGCATGGTACTAGTGTTTTAACTTTTATATCTCTTAGAGTTCTTTTTGAGATAGGACTGAAAAGAAGCTAAAGTGGT
>CAUYRH010047335.1:0-14443 GCA_963574655.1 Perodicticus potto
CTTCCCTCTGGCCACATATGCCCCTGTAATCTCTGCTGAGAAAGCCTATCAAGAACAGCTTTCTGTAGCAGAGATCACCAATGCTTGCTTTGAGCCAGCCAACCAGATGGTGAAATGTGACCCTCGCCACGGTAAATACATGGCTTGCTGACTGTTGTACCATGGTGATGTGGTCCCCAAAGATGTCAATGCTGCCATTGCTGCCATCAAGACCAAACGTACCATCCAGCTTGTGGATTGGTGTCCAACTGGCTTCAAGGTTGGCATCAATTACCAGCCCCCCACTGTGGTACCTGGTGGTGACCTGGCCAAGGTACAGAGAGATGTGTGCATGCTGAGCAACACCACAGCCATTGCGGAGGCCTGGGCTCGCCTGGACCACAAGTTTGACCTGATGTATGCCAACCATGCCTTTGTTCACTGGTACATGGGTGAGGGGATGAAGGAAGGAGAGTTTTCTGAGGCCGGTGAGGACATGGCTGCCCTGGAAAAGGATTATGAGGAGGCTGGTATGGGACTCTGTTAAAGAAGAGGGTGAGGAAGAAGGAGAGGAATACTAAAGTTAAAATGTCACAAAGTGCTGCCTTTGCAGGGAAGTTTATTTTGTTTTAAACATTGAAATGTTGTGGTCTGATCAGTTAATTCGTATGTAGCAGTATATATTCTCATATACAATTACTGACCTATGCTTTAAAACATGAATGCTTTGTTACAGACCCAAGCTGTCCATTTCTCTGGTGGGTTTTGAATAAAGTATTCCCTGTCTTAAATGAAAAAAAATAAAAAATAAAATAAAATAAAACATATTCTATAAAGGTGTGGCACATGCTTGATGCTCGATAAATATTGATTGAAGGGAATACAGCTGTACCTCCTTATACTGGGTGAGACGTTAGTAATCTGTATGGATGCTAAAATTCCTCCCAACAAACTCATCCAAATCATAGGCGTCCTCACTCATATGCGTGGCTAAAGATGTGAGTCTTTCTTACCATCCTTTTTGGGCAGATGCTCCCTGCTTGTACTCAGCTGTTTCCACATTTCCTGTCACCCTGCATGGGGTTTCTTTGTAATCTCATGGATTCTTAGATCGCTCCCTGGTTCATGCCCATAGGTCAAATCTCAGAGCTTGGAAGGGACGGGAGACAAACACTGGGCTTTCTGTTTTTAGCATGCCATCTTTGCTTTTTCCTGATGTCTCCCTTTTCTTGATGACTTCCCCTCTTTAGCCTCCTCTCTCTTTAGCCCAAAATATTCTTTAGGTTTCCCTTTGAGTTTCTTTTCATCATCTGTCCTGATTGCCCTTCCTATGGCACTGATTTCTGCTGGTAACAAGTTGTTGATTTGGTCCAAAAATCATTTTCTAGTTATTGGGGAAAAACTTAAACATTTTTCTCTTTTCTTTACTTTCCACTTCTTCCTTTTCTTCCTGAAGAGAGGGCTGCTCTAGGCCTCAGGGTACAATAGCCACAGTGGGCATGGGCTTTCTCAGCAGGTGCTCATTCTCTATGGCAGTTGGGATTAAGTTCAGCTCTGTCAGCAGACTACCAAAATAATAATGGTTTAAACATGGAAGTTGCTTAGTTGTCTGTCATGTACAGGTCCAGAGGTGGGCAATCTAGGGTTGTTCTTCCCCACAAAGGGCTCAGGGACCCAGTTTCTCTCATCTTGCCCCTTTTCCTACTTAGGACTTAGACTTCACAGTCCAAGGTAGTGTTTGAAGTTCCAGCCACCACATTCTCATTCTAGGTAACCGAATAAAGGAAGGGATGGAGAAAAGGGTGTATGCACCAAATTTTCAAAGGATGGCTCCCAGCAGCTGTCACCTGACAATCTGTTATGTCTCATTGGCCACATGGACACTTAGTTGTAAGGAAGTCTGGGAAATACAGCATTTATCCAAGCGACCTAGGTGAAAAGGAAGGTGTATTTACTAAGGAAGACAGGGAGACTGTATACTGGGAGAAAAATCAGTGGGTATGCATCCCTTAGGATTACTTTTAGCTGCAAATAACAAAAGCTCAGTGTACAGTGGTTTAAGCTGCTATGATTTTAATTCTTTAATTACAAAGAAGTCCAGAGGTAGGTAGTCCAAGCTTTGACTTAGCAGTTCACCGGGTCATAAAGGATCCCGGCTCCCACTCTGCCTGGCTTCATTTCTACAGGTTGTGATCGTAGTCTCACAGGGCAACATGGCTACGGCAACTTCACACATCCTATTCTCATGCTCTGCTCCAAAGGTGGGAGGGAAGAGCTGGTGAAAAATGGCTCCCTGATTGTGATGCTCTCTTTAGCATCCCCCACCCCTTCCAGAAGTCCTTAGAAGCTTCTTTTTCCATCTCCTTTTCCAGCCTCGGCTCCCATGTCCACCTCAAGACCAACCACTGGCAAAAGAGAATGGATTGCCAAAAATTGGCTTACATGATTTGCTGCCTGAACAAAATTAAGACTCAGCAAGGGGAAAAAAGGAAACAACTTGTAAATAGGAACACAATAGAATGATCCGCTATTATCTGAGAGGAGGAACAAATAGTAATTGTTTCTCCCCTGTCTCTAGGAGCATGATATTTGGACTCTTCCTAGATAAAAAGCAAAGAGTGAATTGAATTTGGATTCTATTCCCAAGATTCTTATATCACCTATTTGTTATCAACATGTTTTATGTTATTACAAAATCTAGAAGAGGTAAAGATCTGTTCCATGCATCTTCAGGCTCCGGCTTTCTGTTCAGCACTCTGCAAGGTGCTGTCTCCATAATACTCACAGCTATTTTCAGGTGACTGTTTTGGACAAAAACAGCAACTTCCTGAAAATAATTTTGCAGTGGAAACCATACATTCCCTGGAAATGATGCACCCTGTCTTCTTGATGGGGTCTGCAGTCTAGCCCTAACTAGACTGCTAGTGATAATGAGATTAAATTCCTGTCTACTGGGAGTAGTGCTCACCATTATGGCAGAGCCCAAACAGCACTCTGCAGTATTATACATCCAAGCATGACATTTGAGAAGCCCCACTGGGCAAATCACATCTGGATTTGCAATGTATAACTAGAGGCTTAGCATGATAGGCAACTTGGTTCACTCAGCTTTCATCTAGAGTCTTCCAATAAAGGAAAGAAAAGAGAAAGTGATGTAGGTATTTTATATGTATTGTTCATCAAAGCCCCATAACCACAAATAAAGTAGGTCTTGTTCCTGTCTACAACCCACCTCACAGGCTGGACATGGATGGGACTGGATAGCTGTGTCTAGGGTTTGGGGTTTGGGGGTCTGAGACTGAATTCAGGCATCCAGAATCAGAAAGAGCCATGGCGTGTATATGAGACAAATTCCTCAGTGAACACAAATGGTCCAAGTCTAAGAACCCAATAATACCTCAGAGAAAAGAAAGAAAGTTTCGTAACAAATCGTAGGAAGATCCAATGAGTTTTCATCAACAAATCTTGAGGACACATATGGTGTAGCCCTAAGGTTTGGGGTGGGAGAATGATTATTACCATGTGCTGGGGGGCCCTGAGGTTTAGGAAGGCCAAATACATTACCCAAGATGACACTATTAGCAGGTAGCAGAGTTGCTATCTGAACTCTGGCTCAGTACCGATCCCAAATTACTGCTATCTCCACTCCAACACCCAGCTTCTCTAAAGGATGGGAGGAGCCATCTGGGTTGAGACTGAATGATCTGGCTTCTGAGGCAGGTATAGCCACCACCCAAGCTGTGGAAATTTAACTCCTCGTCCCCTCTTAGTTCTGGCCTTATTTCCCTCACTATCCCCAGACCCCTATAGCTGAGTCCTGATTTCCCCACCTACAGGGCCAGGGTTAATCTCAACAGAGATAAGAACCCATCCTGCAATCAAGACTATGAACGTACCCATTGCCTCTGAAAGTTCCCTCATGCCTTCCTCTCACCACTCTCCCCACCCCTTCTCCAGTCATCCCTGATCTGCTCTTTAACAGTGTAGGGATGTTGCATTTTCTGGAGTTACCTTTCTTTACCTCCCCAAAGTTTTTAGTGAGAATTCAGAAAACTCTTCACTGGAAGCACCTAGAAAAATTCTAGTTTAAATTAAAATTCTATATTCTGCTTTCGATGACTTCACTTTCAAAAAGATTTTGAAATCTCTGTAATAAGTTTCCCCTCCTGCTGTCCTCCTATTCTCCTCCTTCTCTACGTTCTGACTGGAATAATCATGTCTTTCATGTGGCTAGTGTCTTACAAAGGGATTTAGCATGCAATAATTGAATGAAATTATATAATATGTACTCTTATTTGTCTGGATTTTTTTTATTTAGCATAATTATTTTGAGATTTATCCATTTTGCTGTAGAATCAATAGTTCATTCCTTTTGTTGTTGAATAGTACTCCATTGTATGAATACACCACAATTTATTTATCCATTTACCAATTGATGGTCATTTGAGTTGCTTCCAATTTTTGGCTATCACAAATAAGGTACATATCCATGAACAGGTCTTTGTGTGAGCATATGTCTTTTATTTTCCTCTTAGACAATTACTTATGAGTGGAATGGTCAAAGTGTTTTCAAAGGAGATTGTACCAATTAACACCCATATTAACAGTGTAGAGAGTTTTAGTTCCTCCACATTCTTGCCAAGTTTTGAGAGGCTTTTTTTTCTTTTTCTGTCATTTGATACATTCCTATTAGAATGTGTATAGTAGAATGTCATTGCAGTTTTCATGTGAATTTCTCCAACAACTACATTGAGAATCCTATGATGTGCTCATTTGAAATCTGCATTATCTACTTTGGTGATGTTCAAATCTTTCAATGTTTCATATATTTTGTTCATTTTTTGGTTATTTCATATAGAAGAGTAAATCCTGTTCCTGTTATTCCATCGTGGCACTTAAAGAACTTGGCCTACTGGTATGTACATGTGGTACATGTCCAATCTATGAAAAGCAGTCAGTTTAAGGAGGTGGTCAATGTAGAGAGGTGGTCAACTATGGAGGTTCTACCTTATTTGCCAATCATCCTGTTAAGTTTCTTTAGAGCTCATTTCTACCAATCAGTCAATGTATTTTAGGTAAAACTAACCCAGGGGTTCCTTATCAAAATTGCTTCAAGTCATATTGGAATAAAAGCCTGTAACTGGGAAGCAGGGACTACCAGTCATCTCAAGGTGTGTCTGCTATTCTTGGGACAGTGAATAATAGGCTTTTTTATATCAAGAATGTCTTTTAAAAAATAAATTCATTTGGGCCAAAATATAAGCAACAAATATTACTTTAAATCAAAAGGCTCATCTAAATAGGAAAAAAGAATTGTTTTGTTGGTGTCAATGAATGGAGGTGCCAAATTGTCTCTAAGCTACAGTTTTCTTCATAATTCCTAGATCTGATCTTTGGCCATTAACTTGGCCTCTTAGGCCACTTATATAGGCCCTGGAAGTACCTTTCAACAAAAGGGTGTTTTTTACTCAAACACTTTTGTTTACTGGTTTTTGCTATGGTCACAAGCAAAAGAAGAAGTTGTTTTTACTCCTTAGATTGGATCTTCCCTGATGTCTGATTAAGAAGGGGAATCTTTGTTTATCTGGGTAAGAGAAAAGTGAAGTTCACTCTGAAGAGTTGGACAGAGTCCTTCCATTTGGGGCTTCCTTGGCCTTGGGTTGTAACATAATAACATGGCTTTATGGCAGTGATGGTGGAGAAGTGCTTGGTTTGCATTAAAGCAATCTTTGGCTGCATTAATAAAAATTAAGTGGCAGGCAGAGCCTGTGGCTCAGTGGGTAGGGCGCTGGCACCATATACCAAGGGTGGTGGGTTTGAACCCAGCCCCAGCCAAACTGCAACAACAACAACAACAAAAAAAAAACAGCTGGGGGTTGTGGCGGGCACCTGTAGTCCCAGCTACTAGGGAGGCTGAGGCAAGAGAACTGCCTAAGCCCAGGAGCTGGAGGTTGCTGTGAGTTATAACATCATGGCACTCTACCAAGGGCAAAAGTGAGACTTTGTCTCAAAAAAAAAAAAAAAAAAAAAAGTTAAGTGGCAAAACTAAGGGATATGAAAGATTTTGCTATTGTATTAAGTGATTAAAAAAATCACTAGAGTTGTCTTCTCGTAGTATCATTTTAAGAAGGATTTGTCACTTTTCCAAATGAGGAGCATAAGTCCTCCTAGTTAAGATTCTGCATTTAACTTGCCCAATAGCAAGTAAACAAATTGGAGAGGAAGCAGGTAGCAAAGATGAGTGACATGACATCACCACACAAACTTTCAGGGTACCCATCAAAGGATATAATCATTAGAGTATATAGACAACTTATAGAATGGGAGAAAATATTCACAAACTGTGCATCTGACAAAGGACTTATCTCCAAGATCCACAAGGAACTCAAACAAATTATAAATAAAAAAAACAAATAATGCCATTCAAAAGTGACAAAAGACATGAATGGACTCTTCTAATCTTTTAAATTTTCTGATTGTATAACACACAAATGAACCACCTAGGCCAGGCATTTTCTTCATGAAAATGTTTTTAACTACAAATTTGTTTTCTCTAGTAAATGCAGAGCAAATTTTAAGGTTGTGTATTTCTTTCTGTGAAGGTTTGAGGAATTTGTCCATTTCATCTAGGTTGACAAATTTATTGGCATAAAGTTATTTATAACATTCAACTTATTATCCTTTTAATATGATAGGCTCTGGGATATTGCCTCCCTCATTCTCAATATGGGTAATTTCAGCCAATGTTATTTAATTTAAAATTAACTTTTTCTATTATTTTCCTGTTTTCTATTTCATAGATTTCCTTTCTGATGTTAATCTCACTCTTTTTCTGCTTAGTTGGCTTTAATTTGCTCTTATTTTCCAGTTCTTTAAGTTAAGATAATTAATTTAAGACCTTTCTTTTCAAATATAGGCACTTAGTACTATGAATTTCTTTCCAAGTACTGCTTTGTGGCCTCCCATGTGGAGGTATATTATTTTTAAATTTTCATTCAACTCAATATACTTTATAATTTCCCTTTTTCATTTTTTCTTTGACTCATGGGTTACTTGGGAGTGTGTTACTTATTTCTACATATTTGTAAGTTTCCCAGAAATCTGTCTTAATTGATTTCTAATTTAATTTTTTGTTGTCAGAAAACACTTTGTATACTTGGAAACATTTGAAATTTAATAAAACTTATTTTATAGCCCAGAGTATTGTCCAGCTTGGTATTCTGTATGCATTTGGTATGCACTTTTTTTAAAAAGAATGTATTCTGTTGTTGAGTAGAATGTTGTATACAATGAGGTCAAGTCAAGTGTAGCTCATGTTTCTTATACCCACATTAATTTTCAGTTTGTTTGTTGTATCAGTTATTGAGATTTTCATCTATTATTGTGGATTTTGTCTTCTATATCCTTGAAATTTTATCCATTTTTGCTTCATGTATTTGAAGCTCTGTCACAAGGTCAAAAACATTTAGGTTTGTGAATGACCTTATGGATGACTCCTTTATTGTTATGAAGTAGTCTCTGCTCTGTAATCTACTGTGCCTAATGTAATAGTCACTATAGTCTTTTTTATAGTTTTTGGCTAGTGTTAGCATAATAAAATTGTTTCTATCCTTTTTGTCTTAAACTATTTGTATCTTTGTATTTAAAGTGAATTTATTTCAAACAGCATTTAGTTGTGTCTTGCTCTTTTTATCGAGTATGACAATCTCTTACATTTAATTGGCTATCATTAGTAGTTGAATTTAAGTCTGTCCTTTTGCTATCTGCTTTCTATTTATCCCATCTGTTCTTTGTTCCCTTTCCTTCATTTTCTGACCTTAATGGAAGGGGAATTATTTAAATTTTTTTGTTTCTACTTTATTTCCTTTTTTTCATTTATTAGGTATAGTGCTCTCTGTTTTATTATTTTAGCAATTACACTTCATATCTTTAAATTATCATAATCTACCTTCAAGTGATAAGACATCCACTTCAGGTCGTATAAGCACTTTACAATAGCCTACTTTAATTTCCCCCTTGCTGGCTTTTATGACAATGTTGTCATACATTTTCCAGTGTGGATGGTGGGAACAGGCACTATTCCCAGCCTGTGTGAGCAGAAGGTACTTTTATCTCTAATCTTTTCAAGTAGTTCTTCCCTTAGCCTTGGGTGGTTTCCTTATACTTTTGCACTGATCAGTAGTGTGCTGAATAGTCAAGGGGGACCCTCCACAGATCTATGGGGCTTTCTTTTCATGCAGATCTCTCCTCTCCTCAGTCACCTATCCTGCATACTCAGCTATCTTGATCTTCCTGGTGGCTTTATCTCCTTAACTCAAGCAGACTTTCAGGTTTCCTCTTCTTTCTCCCTGCTCTGTGGTCTGGAAATCCTCTCTAGATAGTAAGCTGGAGGTCACCTCATTTACTTTCTGTCTATTATAATACTTTCAAAGACTTTGCTGTTTTTTGTTTATTCAGTCAGTGGGTCCTTATTCCTAAATCTGATCCTTCTTACTTTATAACCCTAAAGGAACAGTATAGTTTCCAAATGGAAACTTTTTGAAATAAAAAATACCATCATTAAAATTCATGTTAAAGATCAGATTATATGTGGTTGAATAGAGAATTAGCTGTCTAAACTGGGTTTGGTGGCTCACACCTATAATCCTAGCACTTGGGGAAGCTGAGGCAGTGGATTGCTTGAGTTTAGAAGTTCCAGACCAGCCTAAGCAAGAATGAGACCCCCATCTCTCCTACTAATAATAGCAAAGCTAGGTGGGCTTGCAGCAGGCACCTGTAGTCCCAGCTGCTTGGGAGGCTGAAGCAAGAGGATCACGTGAGCCCAAGAGTTGAGGCTGCTGTTAGGTCTGATGCCACAGCACTCAGGGAGAAAAACAAACAAAACAAAGACAATTAGTTATCTAGAAACTAGATCTAAGGAAAATACCCACATGCAGCACAGAAATATGAAAATATTGGCAATATAAAAGACCTTTTATTTAAAAAGGTAAAAAATATTTTTTCTTTTTTATTGTTTGGGATTCATCGAGGGTACAAAGAATTAGGTTACATTGATTGCATTTGTTAGGTACAGTCCCTCTTATAATTGTGTCCCGCCCCCAGGGGGTGTGCCATACACCGTAACACCCCCATCTCATCTCCTTCTCACCTCCTCTCTCCCTGCTCCCTCCTTCCCTTACCCCCACCTTGTGTTAGATCATCTACTGCCTTCATACTAGAATTGAGTACATTGGATTCTTGCTTCTCCATTCTTGTGATGCTTTACCAAGAACCATGTGTTCCAACTCAATCTAGGTTAATATAAAAAAAGGTAAAAAAATTTGAGGACAAAATGAGAAAGTGCAAAATTTACCTAATAGGAGTCCCAGAGAGAAACTAAAGAAATATAATACTAGAAAAATAAAAAAATTAAGATTGATGGAATACATAAATTCTCAGATTGATGAAGTTTCCAAACAGGATAGAAATACCCACATGCAACACAGTTATAAAACACAGAACACCAAAAACAAAGAAAACCACAACAGATAACAGAAACCAAAGAAGGAAGATAGAGTGGTCACCAAAAATGTTTATTCTGACCATACATTTCTCCATAATAACAGAGGATTGGTGTAATATGATAAAATATCCAGGGAAGCAATCCACTCTTAATCTAAAAGTCTATACTCAGGTAAATATCATTCAAAAATAAGAGCAAAATAATGACATTTTCAGACAAAAACTAGAAGAATCTACCACTCAAGGATTTTTTTGTGAATGAACTAAGTATATAATTTATGATAAAAAAATTAAATCCAGAAAGAAGAAGCAAAATGTAGGAAACAATAGAATTTGAATTAATATGACAAAATGTAAAATTCTGTTTGATCTTCATGGTGGATACGTGGGTGTCTAAAATGCTTTCCATGCTTTTTGTAAGTTCGAAATAGTTTAATGTAAAAAGAACCCCGGAGAGTATGGTATAATGGAAGCCAAGCTAGGACGGCATTACTATGTAAAATGCTGCTGAAAAGTAAAGTAGGATGAGGACAGAAAATTATTTATGGTTTTGCAGGATGCAACCCATTGGTAAGCTTGACAAGAGCAGGCCAGCCGCCTAGTAGAGGCTAAACCCACACCTCAGTCTATGTCTGAAGCATAGTGACAAGTCAGGCAGAAGAGCTGTGACGGGTCTTCTGAGCATTGCTGCTGGCCAGAATTATCAGAACTTCTTTGTATAATATACAAATGTAAACTGACCTCACCATTTATAACTCCCCAAGTTTGTCAACCTGGGACAACCTGTCTATAGCCAGCCTGTGTTTCCTCTTTGCCTAACGGACAATCCTTGAACTGCATAACTTAACATTCAGGGTAGGATTTGGCTCCTGCTCACCCACAGAGGGTTACTGTGGACTCTCACATATAAATCGATCTCCTGGGCTTGAATGCACTTGCCTCCTCAGACTTATCTAGCTCTTTTGAATTTCCGGATGCCCATTTTGGCCTCCACCTTACCTGCCTTAACCCTTCTGTCTCTTTAGCCATCTTGACTCTCCTGGCATTAGATTTGGCTCTCCCCATGATCCATTATATTCAATTCTGTTTTCTTTTTTAGATAGAGCCTACCTTCCTGCTTATGATACATTTCCCAAATAGACTATATTCCACATATGTTTTGGGTTTTCCAGAGTCCCAAACCTAATGTTACTGGCACATTTACATTCTGGCTATTTGTTCAGCCTATCGTTTAATATCTACAATAACAGAGAACTCCCTTAAAGGTATCATGCTTCACTTCATACAACTCTGGTTGATACAATATTCTTTTTTATTTTGAGAAAAAAAAATCTTCCTCTCTACACTTCTCACGCACTGATCCTAAGCTAGCCTGCAGAATGACAACAATCCCAGTATTTCAAATTAGGGTGTTACCAGTTGCCTGGAACTGTCAATTTCAAACCAGAGCTCTAACACTTGAGCCACCCCTCTGAGCCTCAATTAACTCATTTATAAATTGAGGATAATAATAGGGCCTATTGAATAGATTATGTGAAGTCACATAAAATAATTCATGTAAGATGAGCAGCATGGCACAGGGCATAAGTGCTCTGAAAATGGTAGCTGTAGTAAGCATCAAAGAAAACACACTTTCTCCTGCAGCATCCTCCTTCCCTTCAGTAGCGCCTGATCCTTCTGAATTCTTAACTGAGGGAAATTGCAGGGGTGGGGGGTACTTTACCAGCATCACTAAAGCCCAGTACTTGCCAGGAAGTGTCCAAAACTGCATCAATATTCAGGTGAGGAGAGCAGAGGCCCTGAGATGCTCCCAGAGCACAACCACCAGGCCCGCCCTTAAAGCTTACTCCGTTCTGTCCTGTCAGTGTTCACCATGTCCCAGGCACTGGAGTAGTCCACTGTGCATGGCGAGGGCTCTAGTCAAACCTCATAGCACTTTGTGGTTCTCAAAAGCTTTTCATGTCCACAGCAATGCAATGAGAATGGTATCTCCTTCCCATTTTACCAATGAGAAAAATCAAGGTTTAGACGAATGAAGGAACTTGACCAGACTCATAAAAGACAGAAGTAATTACCTTTTATTGAGTGCCAACTCTGTGCTAGGTATTTGACCAGATGATGCTGCATATGTTACCTCATTTTATTTTATTTTTTTTTTTAAAAAACCTACCTATAGGTAGGTACCCATTTTTAAATCATGAAACCAAGGCTCAGTTAAGGTTAAAAACTTTTTCAGAGTCACACAGCTATACATTCATGGATACCAAACTCCATGTGCTTTTCACAACACCCCACAGCCAGGGCGAATTTCACAGAACGTTCTGAAGCACTTCGGGTGGAATGGACAAGATAAATAACTGCACTGGCTTGGGCCACATTTCTGCCAGGTATGTTTTAAATCTTGTTCATGGGGGAGGTTCTCTCCTGATCCCACTGATGGCTCTTCGGCATGGGAGAGTCATACTCCTGGATGTGACTGTTAAGCTAGTGAGTGTGACTGAGGATCCATCATCAGAACCAGAAACCTGTTCTGACCAGCCCCAGGAGTAGTCCTCAGCACTGTGGAATATCTTGGGGAAATCATTCCCCAATTACCAAAGAAAAGGAAAGTCAGAAGTTGAGACTATTGAGAATGTGCTCCTCTAGCAGGAATGAGAAAGCTTTTAAGCCTTGGCTAGGGTATAGGGGGAGAGCTAATACAGTCAGAGATTACCAAGTGCCAGAAATGCCAAGATGCTGAGAGGCTGGCTTCAAGGTCAAGAACACACTTCTGTGTTTTGGAAGCAAAATGACCTTACCTCTTACCATTAATAAACCATATCATAAAAGAGGAGGAAGTAGTAGATTCTCACTCCAGAGAGTGAGGGAATTTAGGGCTGTAGGGACCAGCCATAGCCCTGGGGACCAGTATAGATCAGTGGTTTTCAACTGATTATGATTTTTCTCTCAGAGAACATTTGGCAATGTCTGGAGACTTTATCGGTTATCACAACCTAAGGAAAGAGGAGAAACCACTGGCATTTAGTAGGTAGAGTCCGGGAATGCTGCTAAACATTCTAAGGTATGTGGAACAGTTCCCCATGACAAAGAATTATCAGTTCCCAAAAGGAGAAGTCTAATATACATAAAGAAGAACTTAACAGCTAGAAGCCTCAATGGCGGCTTTGTGGGGTTCAGGAAGCTGCATGGGAATATTCTTTAACAGGTCCTCCTAGAGCACGGTACTAACATGAGTGTGCACCCTAATGCTAGCGTTTGTAGGATCATTCATTCATTGCTGAAAGAGGGTCTACCCAGGAAACAAAGCATGGTCTTGCTTTCTGCCAGGAAACCAAAGCAAAGGGAGGTAAGTTGATTATAGTAAGAGCCAGAGCTGCAAGAGGCCTGACACCTAGGTATTAGCTAGATTCTCCAGAAGTAGATCCTGAGGGCAGAACCGTGTAAGGGAGTTGGGGAGTGCAAGTTATGCCTCAGAAAAGGCAATGGGTTTGAATCCTCCTGCAGCCGTTTGTCACTGGTTAAGGGCCATGGTGGAGTAGTAAACTCCCAGCCACGCCCAGCCTTTCCATAGGTGGGCCCCAGTAGCCAGAGGTGAGCCTCCATAAAAACAGGTGGCTGGCTACCAGATGTGAAAAACTTAAAGAGAGGGCACACACAAGAATAGATCAAAGGGATCTGAAGGAACCTAGACAGATTGCTGACATTGTCCACTGCACACTTATTTCAGTTGAGGCTACACACCCAACCTCAATGGCAATCACTTATAGGGTGTCTCACATGTCCCCAGCACAGCTGCCAGGGACAAATGCCCTGTATCACCACCAAGCTGGCTGAGAGCCTGAGCTTGTCACATTACAGTCCTCACCCCCTGCTCAGGTCTGTTTTGTTTTTTTTTAATTTTCTTTTATTAAATCATAGCTATGTACATTAGTGCAATCATGGGGTACAGTGTGTGAGCTTCATATACAATCTGAAATATTTTCATCCAACTGTTCAACATAACCTTCATGGGATTTTCTCATTTATTGTGTGAAAACATTTGTGTTCTGCATTTAGTAGGTTTCACCTGTCCCTTCTAAGATGCACCATAAGTGTGATCCCACCATTTACCCTCTCTCTACCCACCCTCCCCCTCCCCTTCCCTCCCTTACCCTTTTCCCCGTCTTCTTGTGCTGTAATTGGGTTATAGCCTTCATATGAAAGCTATAAATTAGCTTCATAGTAGGGCTACATACATTGGATACGTTTTCTTCCCTTCTTGAGATACTTTGCTAAAAAGAATGTGTTCCAGCTCCAACCATGTAAATATGAAAGAGGTAAAGTCACCATCTTTCTTTAAGGCTGCATAGTATTCCATGGTATACATGTACCACAATTTATTAATCCATTCATGGATCAATGGGCACTTGGGCTTCTTCCATGACTTAGCAATTATGAATTGGGCTTCAATAAACAATCTGGTACAGATATCTTTGTTGTAATGTGATTTTTGATCTTCTGGGTATATACCAAGTAAAGGAATTACAGGATCAAATGGCAGGTCTATTTTTAGATCTCTGAGTATTCTCCAAACGTCTTTCCAAAAGGAACGTATTAGTTTGCATTCCCACCAGCAATGTAGAAGTGTTCTCTTTTCTCCACATCCACGCCAACATCTCTGGTTTTGGAATTTTGTTATGTGGGCTAATCTTACTGGAGTTAGATAATATTTCAAGGTAGTTTTCATTAAAATACTAGAAGAAAGTGTAGGGAAAGCTCTTGAAAGAATTGGCCTGGGCGAATACATTATGAGGAGGACCCCCCAGGCAATTGAAGCAGTATCAAAAATACACTACTGGGACCTGATGAAACTAAAAGGCTTCTGCATGGCCAAGAACACAATAAGTATAGCAAGCAGACAGCTCTCAGAATGGGAGAAAATATTTGCAGGTTATGCCTCCAACAAAGGTTTAATAACCAGAAT
>CAUYRH010047337.1:0-17900 GCA_963574655.1 Perodicticus potto
CTGCAACCAGAAAATGTACGGGCGTTGTGGTGGGCACCTGTGGTCCCAGCTACTTGGGAGGCAGAGGCAAGAGACTCGCTTGAGCCCAGGAATTAGAGGTTGCTGTGAGCTGTGATGCCATGGCACTCTATCCAGGGTGACGGCTTGAGGCTCTGTCTCAAAAAAAAAAAAAAAAATTTATATTAAATTTTAATAGTGAAATTGCATCAGTTTGAACAGAGAATTTATTTTACACAATTTAGGAAAATGCATAGATATAACTTTAATAAGAATTTGATTATACTTATAATGTCAAAAGATGCTAAATGTAATTGTGGAGCTTTGTACAGAAAACAATTCTCACCTTCTGCAATTTCCCTATTGTTGGAATTCAGAATTTTGTTTCTGCCATTCTATCCTTACAAAGGAAGTATTAACGTCAGCCATGAATGAATTGATTTGAATTGCATTGGCACTGAATTCTCATGTAGAAATTCAAGAGGTGGATTAGAGAGCAATTGTGATCCAAAGATTGTTTTCTGCAAAGTTCTTTTGAATTATGCATAAATGACATTTGGAGTCTGCTATTTGAAGTTTATAATTTGGATTGCTCTTTAAATATTAATGAGTTGTTTGGGAAGTTATACCAAACAGATAATGACCAGTCAGACCAAGTAGATAAAGAAGTACATGGGGTAGTTAAACATTTTGTCTTTTATCTCCACTGGAATAATCATGTTATTTACTAAATTATGATATGTAATTAGTACATAGACAACTATTGAAAATTCATTATCAGGTGTTCTGATGCTGTATGTAATGCAGATAAACTGAGAGTAATGATACAAATAGATTAAAATGAAAAAAAAAAAAAACAATTCCTGCAAAAATTGTTAATCTGTTTGGGAATTGATGATGTAAATCAAGATTATAAACTGACAGGCTTGAGAAAGAGTCATTGACACTTATAAATTATCCAAATTATACTGAAAAGAGAAAGGTAGTGAAAAGGAAGAGTTAAGAAATATGCAGATTGATGTGGCTTCAAATTCTAATTATGACTTCGTATCCCAAAGGGGAAAATAAACAGAAAATGCCATCCTTTACTGCAGGGAAAATGTTGATCTCTATAGCTAACAATTATAAGGGGTTTTGGACAATCGTATTTATTACTTATCTAAGAGGACAACCAAGTTCAGTAATTCAGGAATAATTAAAAGTTATGAATTGTCATGCTATTTAAAATTATGACTTGTCAACTTTGCTATTATTAAAGGACCATGGTTTTTACCTATGGTGAAATAGAACTTTCAATTTAAAATGACTAATTTTAAGATGATGTTTAAGGAAATCTAGAAAAATGTGAAACTTAGCAGGTAAAATTATTGCCAAATCCTGAAAAACTAGAGCTTCTTTTAATACACTGTCCTGGTTACTCTCATTCTGTTAAGTGTTCTATAGATGTAAAAATTAAACTCATTGAAAAATTCTGACATGAGTTTGGCTCTCAATATTTCAAAGGGAATAAGTGATAATAGCCTAAAACCCACAAACCAACTGCAATGTGTATGCCCTTCCAGTAATCCCCAAAATTACCAGTCTCACATCTTATTGCTACATTTATAGGGCTGAACTTTTATAAGTCCTCTACAAACAACACTGTCACCGTATAAGAAAAGCTAAATGACTTTCTCTATATCATGCAAGTACTTGGTGATTCTGCTCCTGAAAGTAAGATTCCAGATCGATCATCCAATGTGGGCTTTATTCTTACCCCCACCTTCCACCTACCTGCTAACCATTGGCATTGGGTTGTTGTAAGGGTGACTTATAAGGTAATCTAAGTGTTGTTAACCTCTAGCTTAAGGATTCTCTTTCTAAATTCTTTATTTTTGTTAGTGACGGATTATTTTCTAAGTAACCAAGTAGAATGCCTGAAATCATTTCATTCTATTTTTTATGAATACCAATTCTATCAGAAATGACTTTGTCCATGCATTATGTTAGTAAACACTTATTCACATGCTGTCCTATCCCCAATATTGTGTTAAACCTCTAGTATGAATCAGATAGACCCCCAGATTTATCAGCTCAGTAGTCCTATTTTGCCTTTTTACCCAATTTCACATTAATTTGTTTTTTCCTATTGCAGCTGCCATAGTCTAAATTATTGTATTAGCCTCCGTACACTCCAATGCTTCTTTTTTCAAAATAAATTCTTATGAAATAATGTCAATTACATTATTCTTTTATTCAAAATCTTCACTGATTGCTCATGTACTCAGATCCAACTCAATCTTGTACATCTTTCTTGTATTGTGATTGTTTTTGAAATTTGAATTGGAATAAAATCTATCTAGTTTTAACCTTTATAACCCTAAATTTACACACAAACATATATGTGCACATACATACATACACTGAACATTTTCTAAGAGTAAAGGTCAGTGCTAATTATGCTAAGACAACTGTAGTAAGACATCATATGTTAGATAATATCGATTCTCATGTAGACATTATCAATATCTTTAAAACTATTAAGGAGAACACTCAGAAAATTTAAAAGATGAGGAGGCTACCTTTAGCTGGGTAGTTCCAAAAACATAAGTTTCATGGACAGTTATAACTTAATCCTTCAAATATTTTTCCTAATATTCCTGGTTTATTGTCCATCCAGACATTACTCTGGAATAATTCTATTCTTAAAAATGCAATATTTCTGGATACTATAATTAATATACTTATATAATACTTTTAATAAATATTTTGTGAAAGTATAATTGAAAACATTTTCAATTATGTTACATTATGATCTCATTATAATGGTCTGCAGAATACATTCTATCTTGAATTCTGTATTTAAAAAAAGACTGTCTGAAACATATAAAAAATGCTCATCATCCCTAATTATTAGAGAAATGCAAATAAAAACCACCCTGAGTTACCATCTAACTCCAGTGAGAATGGCCCCCATCACAAAATCTCAAAACTGTAGATGCTGGTGTGGATGTGGAGAGAAGGGAACACTTTTACACTGTTGGTGGGACTGCAAAATGATACAATCTTTTTGGAAGGAAGTATGGAGAACTCTCAAAGAACTCAAGCTGGACCTCCCATTTGATCCTGCAATCCCATTACTGGGCATCTATCCAGAAGGAAAAAAATCCTTTTATCACAAGGACACCTGCACTAGACTGTTTATTGCAGCTCAATTTACAATCGCCAAAATGTGGAAACAGCCTAAATGCCCACCAACCCAGGAATGGATTAACAAGCTGTGGTATATGTACACTATGGAATATTATTCAGTCATTAAAAAAAATGGAGACTTTACAGCCTTTACATTAACCTGGATGGAAGTGGAACACATTGTTCTTAGTAAAGCATCACAAGAATGGAGAAGCATGATCCCATGTACTCAATTTTGATATGAGGACCAGTTAAAGACAATTAATGACACAGTGGGGGTGGGGGAAGGGGAAAGCAGAGAGAGGAAGAATGAGGGAGGGGTGGGGAAAGGAAGAGCAGAGAGAGGGAAGGAGCGAGGGGGGTGGGGTCTTGGTGTGTGTCACACCTTCTGGGGGCAAAACACGATTGTAAGAGGGACTTTACCCAACAAATGCAATCAGTGTAACCTGGTTTCTTGTACCCTCAATGAATCCCCAACAATAAAAGGTAATTGTTATTATGCCAATAACAAAAAAAAAGATTGTCTGTAGCCAAGCAGCAATGCCCACCTGGTTGGGTCCTTAAAGCCACTTCATGTGGACTGTTGTCTAAGCTGAAGGTCATCATACTTTGCAAGGTCCTCCCAGTTATATTACCCTGTCCAAGGCTGAGAGCTTTGCCTGCAAAACTGCTTCCTGCTTACGGCTGCTCAGACTCATTCAGGGCCAGAATACTGTCAGAGAGATGACAGAAAGGATTGTGTATATGACGATGGTAGGGTGCTGTACTTTGGTAGAATTTGCTCTCTTTACCCTATAATCCCCTTTAAAATTTTAACATGGAATATACTGGTTTTAAATTTTAAAAAAATGAAAAAGAAAATCACTTTGGAAAGATTTACAAGTTTAACCTTATAGAGTATAGGGTCATTTTTTCTTATAACACTAGGAGTAATTCTTTGTACTTATTCACACTGCGACTAGTTCCTCAAAACTATCCTCAATTATCATCCTTTCTATTCCTCTGGCAAAAGCTTTGTTGTTTCCCCTGGTATGCCTCATCTTTATTAAATGACTTGCAAACTTTTTCAAAATATTCCTCAAATAATTGTGAATAAATTTGACAATGGTTATACTGCTTTTTAACTAAATTCTAAGGTTATCCAAAAATTAGATAGGATGAATACAATTAAAATGGATAACTCTTTTTTTAAGTGAAATTTTTAGCTCAAAACTTTATTTCTAAATAGAGAAAAACAATCCAAGAATTTTGAGAAAATGTTGATCTCTCTCAAACTCTGTCACTCATTCCCCTGAAGGACATCAGTGCATACTCCTGGTTTTATCATTTTCTTTATATTTTTCACATGTTTGATAATTTCTGATTGTGGAAATGCGATGTATGTCTCCAGATCTCACTCACAATCTTCTTCTTCATTAATGAATCCCTTGATAAATTTCTACCAGTTTAAGCTAACACACAATCGCCAAATTCAGTGGTTTACATCCACAAAGGCTTTATTTATGTCCACTGGGGGTCTGCTATAATTCTGCTCCACGTCATCACGAGGACAAAATAGAGTGTATCTGGGCATTCCATAGCTTTAGAAAAATCATAAAAGAAACATGGTAAAGCCAAACTAGTTCTTCAGCTTTAGACTGGAAGTTGTCAATGTACTTCAGGTCTAGAAGCCATTGACCCAAGTAATTCACATGACCCACTCTGAGGTCAAAGAGACAAAGGCCTACCATAAGTCACACATCCAGGAACGATGTCTATGGGTTTGGGAATTATGCTGAGCTTAGGAGTTTGAGACCAGCCTGAGCAAGAATGACACCCCGTCTCTAAAAATAGCCAGGCATTGTGTTGGGCACCTGTAGACCCAGCTACTCAGGAGTCTGAGGCAAGATAATTACTTGAGCCCAAGAGTTTAAGGTTGCTTTGAGCTGTGACACCACAGCACTCTACCAAGAGTGAAAGAATGAGACTGTTAAAAAAAATGGGAATTACGATCTGCATCCAGGCAGGAATAATAAATATTTTGAACAGTAATACAACCTATAGCATAATCAATATTATAAAGATGAGAACAACTGGAAGTTTTTCAACTTTCTTTTTGTGTTCTTATGAGCTCTGTTACTGTTCCTTAAAGTAGTAGAACTTTGCTGTGTATGAGTCTTTATTCTTTCTGTCTGGTACCTTCTTCATAGTCCCTTTCCAGTTCAGTTTTTTGAAGATCTATCCATTTCTCATCTACTCATATGACCCACCTGTTCTTTGAACTAATGAACACTAATTTTTAGCACTAACATTGGAAGCTCTCTGAAATAGTTTTACAAATGTGTACTCTTGTATTTCCTTTCAGATCAAACACATGATATACACACATACACACCCCTATATATACTCAATAAGACTTGACAAGCCATGATTTATTTTTCCTCATTATATAGGAGAAACTTCTCCGAATTTTATGGCTGCAATACCACTGCTATCACTCCAGCCCTCCTCCCTAAAGGCTGTTAGTGTTCAGACTGGAACGTGAACAAAGATGCTATTTCATAAAGTGGGATGGGTTTTGATTTTGTATTCGCCCCTTCCAGCACGTACAGATTTATGTCAGCCCCCTGCTCCTCTCCAATGTTTACGAATGTCTTAATCAATAATCTCAGGCTTACTAAGAAAGGATATTGACCTGTAGTGAGTGATACAGTGTAGTAAGAAAATAATGCATATTGTATGAATTGAGATACTTATTTCTATACTGTTTTGTGAAAAGAATAACATTTGCATAGACCAAAAGGTTAAAAAAAAAAAAAAAGTACCTTGGTTGATGTTACAAAAACCACTAGAAAGAGAATTTTGTAAGGAAAATGAGGGTCATCAGAGTAAAATGTTCATGATGTTAAGCAGGGTGAGGAGTGTCAAGCACCTACCTGGCCAGGGAGTTATATTGGAAACACAAGTTATATTGGAAACACAAACGCAGGCACAAAGTTGTGCCTAGTCACAATCACAAGCCACAGGATAACCTTTTGGTTAGTGTCAGACCATAGATAAATGGACCCATAAAATTATAATGGAGTGCAATCATCCTTACTGTTTCAGGACATCATGGCTTTCCTGATGTCAGGTGCATTACTGGTGCAAACAACTCTGGTGAAAAAGCCCAGCTCATCCCACTGTGCGCAGTACATACTACTTGGCAGCTCGTCCCACTGTGCGCAGAGCACATTCCTGGGCAGCTCGTCCCACTGTGTGCAGAACATGCTACTTGGCAATGTGAATACACAACTGTGCTAAGCTTTAGGCATTTCCTGTAATTTTTGATCATTTCTTTAGAGTGTACTCCTATTGTAAAAGGCCTTCAGGAGACCCAGGAGGAATTGTCATCATAGGCAATGACAGCTCCACATGCATTGCTGTCCCTTCACACAGTCCAGTGGGACACGATGTGCAGATGGAAGACAGTGACATTGATGGTCCTGACCCTGGGCAGCCCAGCCTAATGTGCGTGTCTTTTAATTTTCAACAAAAAAGTTTAAAAAGTTAAAAAAAAAAATTAAATCATCCAAAAATAGAAACTAGCTTACTGACCAAGGATGTAAAGAAAGATAATATTTTTGTACAGCTGTATAATATTTTTGTGTTTTAAGCTAAATGTTTTTACAAGACTTCAAAAACTAAAAAAAATTAAAAGTTTATGTAATTATTGAAGAAAGAAAAAAATTATAAGTTTAGTGTAACATAATTATACCATGTTTATAAAGTCTACAGGGATGTTAAATAATGTTTTAGGCCCTCATATTCAATTATCACCCACCAAAGACTCTTGCCATTCTGCAATCTCCATTCATGATCAGGGTCCTATACAGGTGCATTATTTTACGTCTTTTCTACTGTATTTATACTGTGCCTTTTCTATGTTTAGACACACAAACACTTACCATTGTGCTACAATTAGCTGCAGTGTTCAGAACAGTGATAGGTTTGTGACCTAGGATCATTTGGCTGTATCATATAACCTCGATGAGTAGCAGGTTACACCATCTGGGTTTGTGTAAGGTCACATGATGTTTACACAATGATGAAATCACCTACTCACACATTTCTCAGAACACACCACCCCCACCCTGAAGCCACACACCACTGCGTTTAGGAGGATGGTGTGTGAAGACTCATGTGAAAAAGTAAGATTGAGGTTATTCAGAAAACACAGATGCTTTTCCATCTGTGCGGCCATTGAATTACCTTCATATCTTGAAGTTTGTTTTTATAATTTAAGTACTTAGAAAGAGATATGAGTTAGATTTCTTGGGAAAATCAAAAGTAGGTGCAAGAAAGAAATTTCACCATTTTCACGAGTGGTTCCTATTTAAAATGACTGATGATCTTAGGGAGGTCAAACCAATGCAAGTGAAATAATTGTGTATACACTGCACAGTAGGATCAATTAACTCCTCGTGTTAGAATCAACTTTTTTATACAAGTACAATCAGAATCTGGGTCACATTAGTAAGCACATAAAAAAAATATGTTTGATTTCAGAAAGTAAACTTGACATTTTGGACTTCGAGTGAAAGAAAAAAATGGGGACTAGATGGATGGGAGATAAAGCATGTAGAAAATCAATCAAGAGGAAAGTTCCTTGACATCTGTCAGAAGAGAAATTTCAAAGAAGTGAAAGGCTAGAGCAAGGTAGTAAAGGACATAAGCTCAGTTTAACAACTCTAACTCCAAAAATAAATGATAAATTGTTTGAAGTATTGTGGTAAAGTGCTGCTGTGGACTCTCTGTCCTGCAGCCCTGCTCTCTTATTTTAGTGAAGAGAACGTGACTTTCCTTTGAGAAACTGATTTTTCTCCAATATTAGTTTGTAGCGTTTGGCTGGGGCTGATGCTGATTACACTTCTGTTTCCATAATTAGCCTAGACAATCAGAGCAGTCCCTCCACTAAACAGGGGAATGAGGTCTGGAATAAATCCATAACTGAGTTAGCCTAGTGAGAACCATACTATTGAATTTTCTTGAAATGATCCAAAAAGTGGAATTCTCTTTTCTTTAGAAATGTAGACTAGAAGTCTGGAGACACCAGGGCTCACCATTACCACCATATTACCAAGAATGCTAAGAATGGTTGCATTAGTTTGTCTTAGATTCAGATGGGTACAAGAGATGGATATTTATTTGTTGGTCATTTAAAAGAAGTCTAGGGATCTAAAAGGAGGCAGTTCTGGGCCGGTACTCGTATGCAAGCAAGAAGAAAGACACACTGGTGTAAAGAGGGGTGCTTCCCTCCCAGAGCTTTACACGTCCTGCCCGGAGGAACACGCACACGTTTATTTCCACGTAGAGACCAGTGGCCAGAGCTTATAGAAACAACCATATACTTCATTGCAGGGGCGTCTAGAAAACGTAGTCTTTTTTTCTAGGCTGCAGTGTCCCAAGCAAAAATTTAGTTTCTATTTCGGGGGTCAGGGGGAGAAGTTGGAGAAAGCAAGTAGTCACCACCTCAATGACCATCTCTGCTGTGCCTGATGTGTAGAGGCTGTCATTGGAACTCCTCTTCCAGAGTTCTTCTTTCCCGCTGGGGTCCTCTGGACAGGAACACCCCTCCACATGTTGTGTGTTTGTGCCATGTGGGGCCCACCCTTCTGCAGCTCAAAATAGGGAACAATCAATTGTCAGTCAACATGTTAGTCTTTGTTACAAACCCAGATTTGAATGAGAGAAACAGAAAAGGATTTTGTAAACAGCAATGATGCTGAGCTACAGTGCTCCTTGACATAGCAACTGAAAAGTAAGCTAAAGAGGCATAGCTTTTATTCTTTCAATAGCATTGTCATTCTGGAGTAAAGCAGCTGGTTCCTTGTTAAAAGAAAAAAAAAAAAACTCATGAAAGGTCTTCGAAACCATCTTTAATAATACATTCGGACATTTTCTTCTGTTTTTGACCTTGGTTTTTCGTTTCTGAGGACGCATTCTCTATGTGCACAGAGGCTCTTCTTTCTCCTTTTATGCTTAATGGTTTTTGTTCATGTGGAAGTCAGAAGGGGTTGCTATTGAAATTCAGTCTGCCTTAAATGGAAAGACTTTCTTCATCACTTGTTTTATTTAATTTCATTTATACATGAACTATATATTAAGAGGAACTAGGAATTCTATGCTGGGATAAGTCATCAGCAGACCCTGAATATACAGACCACATCCATCTGAAGCTTCCATTTCAATGGGCGAGAAGATATAAAATAAGTAAAGCTATGAATACCTGGATTTTTACAAATTGTGGTACTTTTATACAGCCAGAGTTCTATACAAGAAAAAAATATGTTCTGGAGAATGAACAGGAGGACTCAGCAAGGTGAGGAATAAAAGGGGCATATCCAGGTGAGAGGGCAGGAGTGACAGGAGCATCCCTGAGCTGGAGACGGGTGGGAATGGGGGTCCATTCTGTCCACTGACAGGCACAGAGCACCTGCTGTAGGCACACGGCCTAGCAAAACAGTGAGTTATTGATCTTGGCTAGCCACGAAATGTTTACAGTCAAGTGGAAAGAAAGAGTCCTTATAAATAAGTGCAGTGTAGCAGCCTGCAAAACTATTACAAGCATATCAAAATTATTATAAGTATATAAATTATAATAGGCAGAAATAAAGAAAGGTGGTCTAATTTTCCTTGAGGTAGGAAGAAAGAACTTTAATAGATGAGCTAAAGCCTGAGCCCTGAACGCTCCCACTTGTGAGCCTCCTGTGTTTGTGTCTTGTCATGTTCTGTAGGATTCATTTTATACTAAACATATGTCTTATGCAAAATGTTGTGTTATTAGCTGAAGAGCACCCAAGAATCTTCAGCATCAGTAATTTTAGAATTAGAAAAGCTGGCCTTAGAAATTGTCTAACAGAATAAGTTCAGAACTTTTATTTTATGTATGTATTTATTTACTTCTTTACATCATCCTTTAGTCAAATAAAATCTTATGCAGAAATCCAATCTATAAAATAGAGGAATTTTAACAACTAATTTTAATTAAAATATCAGGGTTGGGAAGCTGCCTACCTGATAATAAACTCCATCCTCACTCCAAGAGAAACCATAGACACCGGCCTTGCCCTCCACTAATGTTGTGTTCTGGAATATGGAAGCCTATGTTTTAATTCCCTCTCCATGTATCTTTTAAACCTTTGCCCTACATTAATTCGTGTTTTAATTATATATTTAAAAACACATATCTCCTTACAATTTCAGAAGTCTCCATGTAAAAATCAAGTTTTGAACCACGGCCTTAGGTAAGCAGACAATTTTGGGGGAAGAAAAATAATTCAGATTTCACAAAAGAAACAAAAAGTATCAGAAGCTGATGAAAATAAAGCTACTGAAAACATACAGTTTGATAAGAAATATATGAGTAAGAGGTGATTCTGAAGACTAGTGATTAATTGTAAAGCTCTTATTAAACAATATATTTTAATAGGGCAGTGATATAAAATGTAAGTAAGAAGCCCTGAATGGAAGTCTCAGCCAGCTAAATAAATTTAGGCTAAAGCAACATGATATTTCTGCACAGCACATTCACAAGTCATGATAATTAGTTATGTGATTATCAACTAAATAGTAATAGAAAAGAAATTCTAATCAAACTATGATATTGTTGTCATAGTTTTAAAAAATTATTGTTTTTTTTTAAATCATTGTTTTTTCCATTTGATTTCTATGTAAATGATTCTTGGTTCATGCTCATTTTTCCTTGAGAGATAAAATAGAGTTCTTCCTCATGCTTTCTGTTAAGGACAGAAACAGACAGACAGTTTAAATAGACAGTTGATTCTGACATTTCCAAAAACCAAAGAAAAATATAAAATCAAAAAATTAATAAAAAAAATTGTGGTTACATCTGGAGAATGAAAAATACATCAGTCCTGTAGTTAAATTCAGCTTAAAAAAACAAGAATAATTAATAAAGTAAATCTGGCATTTTGGCATGATATTTGGACATATGACACTATTATTGATACTTTATTTTAATTTCTGTGTTGACCCAAATGAGAACAAACGGGCTAAGAATAACAGTTTGATAATCTTTAAACGCTCTACTAGTTGCCTGGTACATACGTATAAAAGAATATTGCACAATACATGGTTTGTTGCTGCCTCTGGAAAGCTTACAAGATTCATCATAAACTCCGAAAGTCCATTTGTACATAGGGGCCTCAGGAAGCAAAGCTCAGCGGTAGTTGCTAGTCACCCCGTTTCAAGAGGCATTTAAAACCTATCAAACACTCAAAACCTTCCTCTTTAGAAAGCCTTAGAAAACAATTTCCCCTGTGAATTCCATGTAAGTTTAAACATCAAAGTACTAAACAGAGTTCTGAAATATTGTCAATGAGCCACTCTAAAAATAATATTTTAAATGCTTCAAAGAAAAGAACACTGCAAAGGTCTGGAAATACTATTTTTGATGTCTTACAATCCAAACACGACTCAGTCCAAAAGTAGTGATCTGGATTGTGTAAATAAATAAATCTATGCACTAGAATTCTGTTAGCTAAAAATGACTAAAAAAATCAGATTCAAAATGGTTCCATCCATAAGGTAATTCCTAATGAGTTGTCATATGACATGGAAGGCAGTTAGTTCTAGGAACTTCTAAATTATCTGGACTCGGGCTCAGTGAACCTATCAGGCCGTGACAGTCCGTCCCCAGGTCTGTTTCCCCCAAGCTGGCTCTGCTCTGAGATAATCCACCATGGTGAGATGGACTTTCTGCTGCTGTCTCTGCTCAGGTCCGAGTCTCTGGGGAGTGTGTGCTGCACACCCTTCATCAGCAGGTGGTCATCAAGGGATTTTTGGTGATAGCCAAAAATTTAGGCATGCTGACTGATCTAGGTCTATATGATATGACCACTCTGCATGTGTAGGTGAAGCTGTCCCAGCAATGTGTGTGGTCTGCTATTGGCGAAGGAGGAAATAAAGAAAATGAAGACTGCTGTTAGAGGAAAACAGCCCGAGTGCAACAGAAACAAAAGAAAAACAATTAGGCTGGTCATAGTGGCTCACGACTGTAGTTCTCAAACTCTGGGAGGCTTGAGGCAGGTGAGTTTCTTGAGCTCAATTGCTTCAGAGACCAGCCTGAGCAAGAGCGAGATCCTGTCTCTACTAAAATTAGAAAAACTAGCCAGACCTTGTGATTAGTGCCTATAATCCAAGCTACTCGGGAGGCTGAGGCCACAGGATCTCTTGAGTCCAAGAGTTTAAGGTTGCTGTGAGCTATAAGGCCATGGCACTCTACCAGGACAGAATGAGACTCTTGTCTCAAAAAAAAAAATGATTGCTCTTTTTTCTTTGTTATCAATTCTGTAGAAACATGTGCTACCTTGTTGATATAGTGTGGAAATATAATCAGTAGAACGTTCGCTGTACACTGTGTTTCACAATTCCTTAATCATTTCTTTATTATTACATTATTGTTTCAAGTGTCAAAAATAATAAACACGTATTTAAAACCTTGATTCCAAATGATTATATAAAAACAAAATAATGGAATAGACAGGTCTATGAACTTCAATGTCTAATATGTTCATGAAATTTGAAAATTATCTTTTAAATAAGAAGGAAAAAAAAATTCTCCTGCCTCCCACCCTTACTTCAAACAGGAAAGCTAATCTGCTTTTCTGTTTAATTAAAACCTGAGTGTACACCGCGCCACTCTTCTTTTGAAGCATGATGATTTCAATTTACTTCAACAGATTAAGAACTGTTCTTAAAACTACTGGACAGGAGAAAGAAAAACGAACGTGACAGACAGAAGGAAGGAAGGAAAGAAGGAAGGAAAAGGAGTACAGACATTTTTTTCATAGCATAATCTACTTAAACATTGTTTATTTACAGTGAGGACACCTTAGTAAGATTATTAATGATATTAATCTATTTTTGGTATTGTTCTGTTAAATAGGAAATTTCTTTATTTGAAAATGAGAGGTACAATTGAAAGACAAACAAAAACCAGTAAGCAGACAAGCCCCTTTTTCCTCATTGGCTTTTAGTCATTTTTTCCCTCTAAATGAAGAAGCAGTGCTATTGTCCAAAGCAAACAATTTCCCAAGCAACCCTTAGTTGGCTACAGGGGATGACCGTGGGATGGGGTTACCTAGCCATGTTTCATGTTGTCCGTCTGTTGTCTAGTGTTCAGTTAATCTCCTTCTCTTTCTTTTATTTATTTTTTATTTTGAGACAGAGTCTCACTTTGTTACCCCCGGTAGAGTGCTGTAGTATCATAGCTCACAGCAACCTCAAACACTTCAGCTCAAACAATGCCCAAGTATTTTTAGAGATGAGGTCTTGCTCTTGCTCTGGCTGTTCTCGAACCCATGAGCTCAGGCAATTCACCTGTGTCACAGGTCACTTCTGATACCATTCGCCATAGCCCACGACTAGCCAGGTCTCAGCCCAGCTTAACTAGGTTCCGGACGCGGACCGCTGAGTTACCTTGCTCAGGTACAGTTTCTCTTAGGTGCCTGAGGGCTATCTGCTTTAGCTGGAAAGAGAGAGAGAGTGTAAAGCAGTCTTCTTAAAAAGATAGATCTTAGTCTTTAGCAGAGCTTGGTAATCTTCAGCAGAGAGACTCCGTGCTGGCGTTCTGCAGGCAGGAGAGGAGACAGAGTCAGAGTAAGCGGGTCCTTTATAGAATGCCCATGCTCCTGACTGCCTTCTCCTCCAGCTTAATATAAGGCTGATTTCGGGTCCTTTATAGAATGCGCATGCTCCCGACTGCCTTCTCCTCCAGCCTAATATAAGGCTGATCTCGTGCCTCTCAACACCACAGGTGTAGAGACTATCAATTCACCACCACTCTCATCTCGCGAGCTCTCATGCTTGTTAGGAGAGCTAAATCCATCCCCATGCCCTTTCCACCAAGGTGTTCCATTATTGAGCTATACAGGTATTTCTTATAACTCTCACTCCTCCTAGCCATAGGCTATATGGGCTGCTACACACCTGCCTTGACCTCCCCGAGTGCTAGGATTACAAGTGTGAGCCACTGCACCAGGCCCCTAGTTAATTTCCTTCTGTACTGCCTAAGTATCAGGGGAAAAAATTGTTTAAAGTAAAAATTGGTTTAATTCATTTTAATTTAAAATTTAGAAGATTCAACCCATCTGATAGCACACAAATGCATCTTGGAAATTTTAAGTTAAAGAAGTGGGTAAAAATTTGCATTAGAAATGCAAAGATGTGCTTAAGCAAAACAGACTCAAAATGTACTTGGGTTACATTTAATTTTCTTCACTACAGGACACTTTCTGGTCTCACATCCAATGATGTGCCTTATTTTTGTGTGTGTGTGTGTGTCATCTATGATATCTTTATTTTTTTTATTTTTTATTTTTTATTGAATCATAGCTGTGTACAATAATTCAATCATGGGGTACAGTGTGCGGGCTTGACATACAATCGGAGATATTTTCATCCACCTGATTGACATACCGTTCATGAGATTTTCTCATTTACTATTTATTTTTTAATCGATAATGGTATTTTGTGTGTAGTGTGTGAAGATATGAAATCAGACATAAAAATCTTTATATAATTATTGCTCCATCAAGTTCCATGTTGGTTATTTCACATTTAAATAAGATAGGTCATAGAATTTAATCTCATATACAGTTACTTTTGTTGAAATTGTTTCCAAAAGTGGCTATGAAAACAGGTCAGTGTGGCCTTCATGAGTATTAAAATAAAATAACATATTCGAACTTTTTGCTAAATAGATAATTTACCATGCATTCGTTTTTTAAGTTCTATAAAAATTCAAAGGACTTCCTTCAAAAAGTAATAAGACACAATTTTAACTTTATATAAAATGGGAAATATTTTAATATCCACAAGAGTTGAATAGGTCAGAATGTACAAAACATCAGTGTTGGGAAGGACTTGCAATGCCTGGTGAGAGTGGCCCCCCAGCTCCCCTGACCCCACCCAACCTGCTCCTGCCTGCCCCACCTGACCCCTGCCCCACGTGACCCCCTGTCCCCCTGCCTCTTGCCCCCCTGTGCTGGCGCAGGGCTTGTGCACACATGGGCTGCAGCCACAGGCCCTAAAGCAGAACATCATCTCCCAGTGACCCCTTGACTGCAACCCCCTCGTTTGTTTATGACCATGGGTCACATTAATCAGGGTGGGCGTAACTGCTGGGTAACCACAGTTAACATATACACGTCTAGCAGAACCAATAAATTCTCCCGCTTCTAACTTCTTTTCAGTTTACCTGTGCGAGCTGATTTACACATCAGCTATGCATTACAATGGAAAGCTGGAATATCGGAATTTGTTTCAAGGGATGAATGTGGTCAAATTATATTTCATTTCCCATCAAGCCTCCTGCATGTGGTAGATTCTCCGCCACATTTCTTTACAGTCTGTCCCTCTTTACCTCAAGATTCTACTTCTCACTTTCTTACTTCATCTTCCAGAAGTCAGTATTCCAAAATAAAGAAAAACAGTGTCTTTCATAGAGCCTAAAAAACAGCATGCATGATTCTACCTTATAACATTTATGATGTGTTGTTAAAAGAAAAAAGTTGAGGTGTCTGTGATACCTTCCATACTTGGAAATAGTCTGAACCCAGAGTCGAATGATGAGGTTGCAAAACACGACAGCTGTTTCTTCAGCTTCACCTTTAATATTGTCACACTTGCTCTTGCATTTTTTAGAACTTTCTTTCCGGTTAAACTGCTTTCAGATTACAACAAGGCTCACCAAACTACCACAAAGCAGCAAGTATTTGGCATTAAACTTTCAGTGGAACACAAACAAAATGTGTTGTATGAGAGTATTTTTCTTTTTATGTTCTCCCTAGAAAACTATTACTGATGTGATTGTTTGCCTTACAATTTATGAAGTATTAGAAGTAAAGAAGCAGCATATTTCCTTGTGCTGCTTATCTGGGAGGACATAATGCAAGGGAAAGTAAACCGAATCTATAGGGAGAGATTGGTCACTAGATTAAGAAGACAGATGCCCTAGCTTTGCAAAAGAGGTTTAAGAACTTCACAGCTTAGAAAATTAATTTTCAGCGTAAATATGAGTAAGCATGATTTTTCTCTAATGCTTCCTGCTATCACATACATTGCTGAAATGCCGTTGTGCAGCTGAGCGTGGTTGGCAGACATGAGGCATTCTGTTTGAAAGCACAATTTTCTCTTAATGCTTAAAGATCGCTGTGCAATTGCTGTGATTAATTGAAACAATACATTTAAATGTTGCTGAGCTGCCACTAGTTTATTAAAGGAGGCACATCCCTCCAAGAGCTTCTTCATTCCAGGCAAGTGTGCTGATCCCCAGACATATGTGCCAAGGTTGCAAGTACCTAGTCAGTCTCCTCAATGAATAATTCCACTAGCAAATGTATCACAATAACTGTTTAGTCTCCACTTTTATGATTATAAGGACATTAGGCTTAGAGTAGTGTAATTTAGGTTTGTGTTAGCCAGAGCTAGTGATCATCTCTCACCCCTGATCTTCAGGTTAATGAGAAGTTCTTCTGTATAATTGTCCTCTCTTAAGACAGCCCTATGCTATTTAATCTTTATCGCTATAAAATGACGTTTAAAGTTTGTTTTACATGAGCAAGTAGGAGAACATTATTTCTGCAGTGAGCAATAATTATCTGCCTCCTAGCTGAAAATACATGCTGTGGGTAAATTGTGTTCATCTGGTTGCCTTTGTTTGTAAGACAAGTTAATTAAAAGAGGAATGTTGAAAAATATGTTTGCCCACTGAGTGCTGATGGAGTAATAATATGACTTTATAAGAAAACATTATGTGCAAAACAACTTTGATTTTGTTCTAAAGTTATGAAAGAAAATGAGGTAAATGTTATGTTCCCACAAGCAAAATGTGATCACGCACACACAAAGAACAGATGAGGTAAATTATCTGCCTCTTCTAATCAAGTAATAAAAGTCTAAAATTCTCTGTACCCAGGTGGCATTTGTACTGTTTACCCTGGACAAGAAATATTGAACCCAACAACATGGCTTTATTAAAATACCCAAGTAATTCTTTACACTAAATACTGGTTTGCCTGGCTGTTGCCTGAATCAGTGTCTTTACAGAAAATGTCTTAACTACTTAATCTGAGCATATAATATAGTTATCTCCTATATGCCTTGCAAAAGATTGCTTGTAGCTATACATTAAAAACTAATTTATTATTTTTGTGAAGGGACCAATAACTTAAATTGGACTTTTTCTCATCATTTGCTAGGAATAATACACTAATTTTTGCTGGATGAATTTTCCCTTTCAGAAAGCATCCTCGTCGAATCAGGGATAAGTGTTCATTTATTGTGGAAAAAAATTTTAAACTATTTTCCTTTAAAATTTTTTCATCAACACTTTTCACTGGTTTATTTTAGCAACCTCTGATCTGGCAGCCGAACTGCCAATAAAATTTGATAACCATCCCCCCATCTCGAGCAACTGAGGTCCATGCTTTCTATGACCTTCTCTCTCTTTAGCAGAGTGACACTTTGATCTGGGTGGGACGTCACCTCTGAATCCGGGCTTTTCTCTATTGCTATTTCGAGTGCCATGGCAACGTGCAGGATATCACCCTACTCACACCATTCCAATGCACAAGGAGGGTGCAAAAAATGTACACACAGTTTAAGAAAAAAAGTATTAAAATAGCAATACTCAGTATATACCGATAACAAAACATGAGTACAAGTCACACTGGACTTCTGTAATTACA